>OLKM01002195.1:20304-80029 GCA_900291075.1 Melanogrammus aeglefinus
ACTCCATACTGATGGTCAATGTTGTGACAGTAAATGGGCTCTCGTCCTAATAAATGCCGTCATGACTTGAATTTCCCAAGCGTCCTCTTTATAGCTTTGAAGTCAATGAAGTCTCTCGCGAACACTCATTGGGTTGGACACAGGTTTAGGTTTGACTTCAGAGAGCCGTCCTCAGGGGTTACTGCAGCCATATCTACCACACCAAAGAGAAGATTGTAACTCAGTGATAAAACCAACAGCCACATGGGGTCATTGACTGCGTCAGATACAAAACACAAATGCAGAGCACGCCACTGGAATGAATATATTATATCGATTCTCACTGCCACTGTCATTCATTCCACTGTCCTGCGTCAAGTATAACCCTCCGCCCTCCATTTCTCTCAGCTGGACTCATCTCTCTCCGTAGATGATTCCCTTACTGGGTGGGAGTCAGTGGTGGGTTCATCTCTCTTCATGGTGCCACTGGGATGTACCTAATCTTTTTCACCCTCATTTTATCACTTGCAGTTATGTCTCATATACAGTGAAGATATATTTCTGTTTGTCTTCCCTTCAATCCATCCCCTCTTCCTCCCTCTTCCCCTTCGCTCCTATCTCCTTTCCTCTCCTCTCCTCTCTCATTCTCCTCTCCTCTCTCTTCCTCTCTCCTTCCTTTCACTGACCTCCTCCTCGTCCTCCCTATCAATCCTCCTGCCTACCACTCCTCTTCTCCCGTCCTCCCTCCTCAACTCCCCATTCTTCCCCCCTTCCGGTCCTCTCCCTCTCTCCTCGATCTCCCCTCCTTCCTCTCTTCCCTCTTCTCCTCTCAAGCTCCCCAGTTCTCCTGTCATCCCGCCCTCTCCTCACTCACACGATATGGAACAAAATTAATAACGCATCATTGTGTAGTTCAGTTTGCTTTGTGTTCTAGAATTCGACTTGTATGAATGGTTAAAGCTGTTCAGGAGTGTCAGAAACGTTTTTAGCGGTCATCTCATGGCATGTTATTTAATCAGTTCTGTTGCATAATCGATCCACATCCACAAATTTGTTTTATTATTGAGTGGGCGGTCTCCTCCATAGCTTCCTTGTCTGCTGGGAGGATCTATTACCAGGAGCGGCGGAGAGGCTCTGGCCATTAAGATGAAGGAGGTTTGAGTGTTTCCTTTGACAGCCTGTCTTGGCCCTGGGGCCTGAGTACTGTCCTAACCCCTTTCTCTTTCGAGGCAGCAGTCTGAGTGGCTGCATTCAGGAAGGTTATAGTGGATCGGTGACTGGAGGACTTGTGGCCTCCATGTGCCGCCTGCGAGGGACCATCAAGCCTCGCGGACAGCGCTGGCAGCGGGCGTCACTGTAGCACCACCCCCAAATTCCTTCCAATGCCATGGCATGAGATCATACTCCCCACTACGATTCTCGTTGTCGAAATACAAGAGACTGTTAGAGAGTTGACGTGTTATGCGCCATAATCACCCAAAAGCAGAAACGGCGTAGTCCATACTAACAAATGAGTGTACAACACTTGCTTTACAGTCCTGGAGCTCTATATTTAAATAATATCATATTTTATATCTATATCATATAATATATGATATAGTATAATATAATATAATATAATCAGTGTTGGGAAGGTTACTTTTAAAATGTATCCAGTTACAGAATACAGAACACATGCCCAAAAATGTAATATGTAACATTCCGTTTCATCACTCAATCTGAGTATTGTATTCTGAATATTTGAATTACTTCCACATTGAATTACTTTTTTTAAGTGCAGGAATGCGGCAACAAATACTGCTTACTAAACAGGCCTATTCTGGTGTGTTCTTCTGTTCAAAGTGGTTGAATGTGTCAGGCCCAAGTCTCCCTGAAAGTGAAGTATTTTATATAATTTGCTGTAGTGGAACAAAGACTAAGGGTATGTTTGCAAGATATTTGCTATTACATCCACATTTAGGGTATGTTTGCAAGATATTTGCTATTACATCCACATTTTTTCATCAGCTAAGTGCATAGGTGTTGCCTATAAAATCGCCTTAAAAGAGAGAGAGAGAGAGAGAGAGAGAGAGAGAGAGAGAGAGAGAGAGAGAGAGAGAGAGAGAGAGAGAGAGAGAGAGAGAGAGAGAGAGAGAGAGAGAGAGAGAGATATGTAGTCTGGTTAATAAGTGTTAAGATGGGGGAGGCTCCATTACTTGCCCCTAGGGGCTGAGAGAAGAGGTTTCCCTGTCCCATCACTGGTCTCTGAATCTGAGAGAGAGAAAAGATCGTTCAATCATTGGACAAAAAGGTTTGGGGCGGTAGTGGACCGGTCAAACCCCTTCTCCCTCATCCTGGTGCTGAATGTGTTGAATGCATCGGCATTTTTATGTGTGTTTTCCAGCATACGTTTTATGTGGGTGTCTGTCCAAATACCCAGACGGTCCGACAATTTGCTGCTAGTCTTGGAGTACCGCTAATCAAACAATAATTCCCATAATGCTCGAGGCTGAGGCAGGTGCTGTTACGTCCAAAGACGCATATGCTTTTGTAGAACTTGATCGGACCGAGGTGCGTGTCGTTGCTTTCACATCTTCAAGCGAACCGTACCAGGGTTCGTTTAGAAGCGAACCGAGACCAGCTGTTCAGGGAGGTCTCGGTCGGCTGATTTGGTTCACATCGAAGTGAGGTGGTTGCATTCACACCAACGCAAACGTACCGAACCAAGGGGACCAAACTCGTTTAGTGCCCACTAAATGCTTGGTGTGAAAGCATTAACTACTGAAACAGAAGTATCATCATATCGTCACCAACTATTTAAATTGTAACTAACGGAATACAGTTAGCTATAATTTGTATTCTGAATACGTAACGCCCGTGCATGCATTCCGTTACTCCCCAATACTGCATATAATACATATTATCACGACCAAAAGCTGTGTGCGCCTCCAGACGATATTATGAATCTCAAACAACTGCGTCAGGTTCTCCGACGTCTCTGGTTCTTCCACTTCCACATCAATCTGAAGTAGACATGGAGGAGAAAGGGATTGTTGCCTGCGATTGGTGACCACGATTGTCTCCCGCCGGAGCCTCACTGCCCGCTGCCGAGGGACCACCGCCTCGGCAGCGGGCAGTGGGGCTCCAGCGGGAGACAATTGCGGGCAACAATCCCTTTCTCCTCCATGTCAGGATCCATGTACTTCAGGGAGTCAGAGCCAAAGTTACTTTCCCACGATTCCGTCTTAATCATGGCTTAGGTAACCCCCACTACAGTCTTGTGGAAATTCCAGAGACGTCAGAGAACCGATGTGTTATGCGCCACAACACCAACAGCAGAATGGTTATCCAAATAACAAAGAAGTGTACAACACTTCGTTATAGTGTGTGCAATCTCACACACACACACACACACACACACACACACACACACACACACACACACACACACACACACACACACACACACACACACACACACACACACACACACACACACACGTGGCGCTCGCACGGTCGTAGCTCATTATCTCATTGGCGAGCCAAATTCTCTGGACGGGCAAAGCAGAGAAAGGGGAGGTAACTTGGCCCCTTATGACAACATATGGGACCACATTCCAAATCAGTGCGCCTGAGCTTCCATTTTTCAAAGGCGAGTAGGATACCTAGTCCTCATTTTACACCAAATGGAAGTTGTAGCCATTGGGGGACCATAGGCAGGCTAGGGGAACTCATATTAATGTTAGAAAACCTCATAAAGTGATCTTTTTATACCATGGAACCTTTAACGGCCAAACGGAAATTCTCCAAACTTCCCTGAATACCACTCCGCCACTGCAATATCCGCACTCACATTATACGCACAACATGTACACACTATCTTCTCCAGGTCAACCTTCAGCTCCCAGTCTTGTGCTGTTGAGAGCAATGTCAATGTCAATTTTATTTTTATAGTGCATTTACAGACGGCTTAGCCACACCAAAGTGCTTTACAGTAAAGTGCAATATTGCAGGAATGCACAAAAATGAACAAAAAACCAATAATAATAAAAGGCAAGTTAATAGAGGTGGGTTTTTAAAAGGGACTTAAAAACATTCAGAGACTGAGCAGAATGGACTTGGAGGGGGAGGCAGTTCCAGAGTCTAGGAGCTGCCACTGAAAAGGCTCTGTCCCCCCTAGTTTTAAGCCTGGACCTGGGTACTAACAGCCGCAGTTGGTCTGCTGACCGTACTGCTCTGGAAGGGGAATGGTGGTGGAGAAGATCAGACAGGTAGGTGGGGGCCAGACTGTCACACCAAATTTGTACCGGGTGCCAAATTTGTACCGGGTTACGTAATCCATTCCAAACCTGCCTAGCAACAGATGATGTATGAATGACGTAGGAAGGTTCGCAAACATTCTTGATATCGTTCACGGAGCGCGACAAGACAGATAACACTTATTCTACAAATTATATTTATTAGCCTTCCTAATTACATTTATTAGCGTTCCTAACTTTATATTTGTATTGGATTTAATTGTTTAATCGCATTTAGCTAGTAAACTGAGTGTATAAAGCAGGTTTCAAAAAACATTGCCAAATGTTGCCATGTTGCCAAAGACGAAATAACATAATACAGATAACGGAGATAACACTTGTTTTTACTTTATTTGTATTGCATTTAATTGTTTAATCGAATTTAGCTAGTAAACTGTGTTTAAAGTGTAGGAACGCTAATAAATGTAATTAGGAACGCTAATAAATGTAATTTGTAAAATAAGTGTTATCTGTCTTGTCGCCCTCCATGAACGATATCGAGAATGTTCGGGAACTTTCCTACGTCATTCGACACGATCGTCCGCGATCATCTGTTGCTAGGCAGGTTTGGAATGGATTATGTAACCCGGTACAAATTTGGCAATTTGGTGTGACAAGACCATGGAGAGATTTGTAAACAGTCAAGAGGAGTTTGAAATTGATGCCGTAGCGGATGGGGAGCCAATGGAGAGCAGGTCGGAGGAGGGGGGCGTCCTGGAAGTTGCTTTTGGCCTCTGACCAGCTCTTTTGAAAGTGATGGTTTTCTTCGCTGGGCGGATAGGGTTGCAGTGGTTGATTCCGCTGTAGAGTGAATATGTAGCCCCCTCCCCCAGGGCTTTCGAACAGGAGCTGAGAATATGCTCAGCGCACTGTGTCTCAGCCGAAACTCTGCGACCTCGACGGCCTCTGCGGCCTCTGCTGCCCTCCACTTCCGACCTGTTCTGACCTGGATGCCGGCCTTGGAGACCTTTGGGTCGCTCGACTCTCGGTATTGCAGGACCTCCCTTTTACGGGTCACCATGAATTCTTCCTTCAGGCTGCTGAAGGGGAGCTTCAGCATGGTGTTCTTCCCATTCAGGGCAATGTTGCTCAAGGTTAGGGAAAGACCCAACCACTTCCGTAGGAATTTGTTGACCCTGCTCTTGAAGCCCTCGACGGTGGAGATCTTGACTTTGTAGACCAAGAGGGGCCAGAAGATCCGTGTGAGGATGTCTGACTTGTCCACAGCCGCCACCCACGCTTCCAGTGGTTGCTCAGGATGGATTCTGTGTCCCTCAGACTGCAGTCGAAAACCTTCCCCAGGCTCTTCACTGATTTCACACTGATCGATGGTATCTGTGTTGACGGGGTTGACCTTCTTTAGCACCAGGGATCGGGATTTCACTAGTTTGAAGCTCATACGAGCCCAACTGATCTGTTCCTTCAGACCTTTCAGGATCCACCTTTTCCCCGGGACAGATGTGGTTGTCACGGTCAGGTCATCCATGAAGGCTCTGATGGGAGGTTGTCGGACACCAGACTTGGGGAGGGGTCTTCTGCACTCAACCTCAGCAGAAATCACCAGCATGATCATTGCGACCGCGAAGAGCATCACTGAAATTGTAATCACTGAGAAATTGAGATCCACTCCGATGTTGTCCCGGAGAAGACCCTCAAACTGTAGCTGTTATAGTAGTCCAGTATAAGGTCTCTGATCTTTCCTGGGACGTGGTGCCGGTTCAGAGCCACCTCCACCAGCTTGTTGAGGTGGCTATAGGTGAGCTATAGGTGTTTGTGAAGTCCAACCATAGCACCACCTGGTCCCCCTTGTTCTCCCGGGCTTCCCGGATCATCTGGGTGACCATGCCTGTGTGCGACTGATCAATGTTCTCTGATCGATGTTCTCCCACACACCTCCACTGATGAGAATCTTGCCCCTCCTCTAAATAACCTTTAGGATCCTCCAGTGCCTGTGGTGTAGCCTCGGGCCATACTTACACCCACACTTACACGCTTTGCCTTTTTGAACACCTCTTGGATCTCTATCAAGGTGGGCTCCTTTCCCTGGAAGTCCAGGGTTGGTGCAGGTGGATTATTCAAGAAATTGCATTGGCCCAGATCTTGCTCCCTGGTTGCGTCACTGAAGGTGTCTCTGAGGTAGCTGTCAATCTCAGATTTGGGGGAGGTGAGCTACCCGCTACGCTTCTGCCCCAGCAGCTGTTTATTTAACCCGAACAGGGTTAGCTGGAAAAGGGATCCGCTTCCTGACCCTCTCCTTCCTCCGTCTCCGATGCCACTCGGCTCTCATCAAGGTAATAAGCTTCTTGCGGACGATGCGGCACAGCTCTGAGAGAGCATCCCCCTCCTTCTCACTCGCTTCGTTGCACTGTCGCCTCAGGCTCTTCAGCTCCTTCCTGAGATGGCGTATCTTGGTCACTCTGTTGCTCATGGTATATGGGCCTTTTACTGCTTTATTTTCTTCCAACCCGAATCTTTCTGCTGCTAGAGAGACAATGATGGTGGTCATTGATTGGAGGCGTCTGTCAGCTTCCCCCTTGGCTGTTGCTTCCATGATGGAATCAATGTCTTTGTCAAACTGGAGCAACTCCTTTTCCTTGCTAGCTTGGGGCCACTTAACCCGACGATGTGCTGATATTCTGTGTTGTGCTGAGGCTTGTGTCACCTGGAGGTCCCGAGCACTGAGGGTTGACTCCGGGCCTGGCTCCTCCTGCGTCTAACCAGGAGTAGCTCCTGTGCACTGTGCCACTTGCACCGTCTACACACATTTCAATTTGGCCTGGTGGATCTTCAGGCCACGTGGATTCTTGCAGACTTTGCCACAAAAACATTACGTAATCGTCTATTTATTTCCGTTGCCATTTGTCGTCATTCTTCGATCTGTCCGGCTTGGGTGCTCATCCTCCCCCCCTCTCGGGCACCCCTGAGGGTATCTTTCATTGAGTTGATTTGTAGCTTTATATGGGTTCTCCCTCTCAGACTTATCTGGGAACTTGAGTTGCTTTCTCACATTATATACACAACACATGTACACACTATAGACACTCACATCATATAAACAACATGTACACACTATAGACACTCACATCATATACATAACATTTACACACTATAGACACTCACATTATATACCATGTAAACTATTTATACCACCAATACTAATATTACACACTATAGACACTCACATTATATACACCAGTGGTTCTCAAACTTTTTATACCACGTACCACCTCAGAAAATATTTCTCTCCCCTCCCCCGCGTCTACCACCATTATTACCAATGTTATAAAATATAACTAAATACAGTAGCGTAGGCCTGCGGCCCTATTCCCTATAAACACATTTTTTCCTTAAAATAATATTATTTATCAGTAATTGTTGTCAGCTGTACAAAGGGGTACTAGAACTCACACACACACACACACACACACACACACACACACACACACACACACACACACACACACACACACACACACACACACACACACACACACACACACACACTAATGATAATGGTGCGCCTGCCTCTGCGAACGCAGTCCTGCGATGTCTGGATCCATCAAGGCCAGCTTCAGTCTAAGGTGTGACTTAACATCAGTCCTGGTTCTGTATTTCATTTTCATGATGGCAAGTGAAGTGAAGCCTTTCTCACACTGAAATGTGGTCTCAAAAGCAAGGAAAAAATGCACAGCGATAAGCGCAGAGTATTCGCTGTGTGGCTGTGTCCAAAATCCAACAACGACCGCCCTCGAAATCCTACTCATCCAGATGTCTTTCAGAACCACAGTCATTATACACACGGAATCTGTTTATTTATGGGCGCCTTTCTTGAGGCTCAAGGTCACCTTGCAAAATCAAACAGTTACAAGCAAAAAAAACAAAAACAACAACAACAACAACATAATAAAACAGTGTACAAGAGAAGAGAGTGGGGTCATTCTAGTCCAAGAATACAACTGACAAATATGTTGGTGGGGCACAGTACTAGACAGGGGGTCTGGGGTCTGGGTTCCCCCCCCCCCATACATTTTTTTAAATTTAATAGATGTGAATTCCTGTATTCTGGTGCATTTTGGGGATTGCCACTACCTATTTACCTTCTATTCATTCAGATTCATAGCCTACATCCTGACCTGCAGGGCCTGGACAAGCTTACACTGCATATACAGACCTACTTTATGGCCATTCCACAACAGCTCATTGCTATTTGACCCATTGTTGTTATTCTGATATTGAGACAATTCATGACCACTGTCCTATAGTGTTAATTTTTGTGAGTCTCAATGTCTACTTCAAATGCAGTTAGAAATATGGGACAGTTGCTTCATTTTGTTTATATGCTACAGGCCGAAAGAAATAATATGTAACTTACTTGCTCCTTTTACGTATACTATTGCTTGGGAAGTCCAATTCCTCCACTGAAAAGGAAAGGACAGAACCTTGGGGTGCACCAGAGGAGAGGGGGGAAGAAAAGGAAACTGAGTACAGCCAGAGAGATAAGATTTAAACCAGTCTATGGTTGAATCCGATATTCCAAGGGAGGAAAATCACTCAATAAGCATGGTGTGGGAAATGTGGTCAAAAGCCGCACTCTGGTCCAGGAGGATCAGAATGGTGAGTAGTCCAGAGACGGCAGCCATGAGGAGATCATTGGTTATTTTAACAAGAGCTTTTTCAGTGCTATGATGTGTGTGCCATAACTCACTAGACTAAACATTGATATGCTCACTTTACACTAAACATTGATTTGTGGTGATGTGCAGACGTAAGTTTTGTTTATTTTGCTTTGTTTTTTCTGGAAAGTCAATCACAGATTATTGTTTAATAAATATGTTAGTATCAAGCCAAACACTCTCTGTGTGCTTTCAAGGAAATGTGTGTCGGACATCTTTGCCTCTAACCTGTGATGGAACAAGAAGGGTGAGCCACTACACAATGATACGCACACAAGACACTTAACATTGATACGCTCATTGTACACTAAACATTGATATGCTCACTTGACGCTAAACATTGATATGCTCACTAGACAGTAAACATTGATATGCTCACTATACACTAAACATTGATATGCTTCCTAGACACTAAACATTGATATGCTCACTAGGCACTAAACATTGATACGCTTCCTAGACACTAAACATTGATATGCTCACTAGACACTAAACATTGATACGCCTCCTAGACACTCAACATTGATACGCTCACTACACTCGAGGGGGCGGTATGTGGCTCAGAAGGTAGAGTGGGTTGGCTGGTAACCGGAAGGTTGCTAGTTCGATCTCCAGCTCCTTGTAGCTGAGTGTCGAGGTGTCCCTGAGCAATACACCTCACCCTAACTACCAAGCTAGCTGTTGCATTGCGTTGTTGCCATCGGTGTTTGAATGTGTGCATGAGTAGCTGAATGTTGCGGGCAGCAGCAATATTGTATATATTATTGTACAATATTGTACCCTAAACATTGATACACTATCGTGTAGCAGGAGCAGTGAAGCCCTGACCTCCTTAGCGGCGTCTTCTGATTCACACACAGGACACTTTTAATCACCCGCCAACACACCCTCTTCAGGCAGCAATGATTTGATTAACATGCAGGCTGCTGTCCATTAGCAGGGGATGGAGGTGTTGGGATCCAGCCCTGCCAACATGTTGTGTAGCTTCCACTCCACAAAAACCTGTTTTATCAGCACTCCTTGTATTGCATTACACTGTATTATCATTAAGGAAAGCCAACAACTGAATGAGCAAATACAAGTCAGCAATATTCCTACATTCTTTTTGTAGATGAGGAACTCCTTTGCAAATCGGAGTCGGCTTAGTTCAGGAGGTAGAACAGTTGTCTTGTAACCGAAAGGTTGCTAGTTCGATCCCCAGCTCCTCCTAGCTGAGTGTTGATGTGTCCCTGAGCAAGACACTTAACCCTAACTGCTCCTGACGAGCTGGCTGTCGCCTTGCATGGTTGACTCTGCCGTCGGTGTGTCAATGTGTGTATTAACCGATGTAAGTCGCTTTGGGTAAATTGAAATGTAAAACGATGCAGAGAAATTCGAAACTGATGTATTATATTGTTGGTTTTATACCCTTATAATTATCTCTCCTGACAAAGCACACTTAAAACCTCAACGTGCAATCATTTCCATCACATCTGTTCGCAGTTAGGATTTTCAAAACAAAAGCATTGGGTGGTCATGTGATTGCACTGGTGTCCCCCTCCATGATGAGATAGGATCAATAAATAAGAAAAAGGACTCCTCTCATATTGCAGGGAACATGTTGAATCCCTGCTCGACCCTGGGCCATTTAATTATCTAGAGCTACCGGGCGGGAAAGAGATGAAAGTGTTCTGATTGAAGATTGGCTGCAATTGCCCATTACAACCAGACTGATGGGGGGGGACGGGGTATTGGCTATTTCCTATCCAGTTTCAATTTAAAGCCCTGAAAAAAAAACCCAACTCATTGTAAACGCATATACTGGGCCTACAGGCAATCTTTCTCGCGCACACACACACACACACACACACACACACACACACACACACACACACACACACACACACACACACACACACACACACACACACACACACCACACACACACACACACACACGCACACACACGCGCACACACACGTGCACACGCATGTACACACATAGAGCCAAAAGGCTAATGTTCTCCCACTCTTTCAGGGAGGGGGTTTCAGGCAGTTTCAGGGTTCAAGTTGTGCTCTATAAGCTGTGCTGACTTGTATCGATGGAATGGTGTTGTTCCCTCTGCATTTTGATGACACAATCTAACACTCAACAAAACGAGAAAGGGCGAAGCCTCCTCCTCTTCACTTTGCACAATCACAAAACCAACCAACCCCTTTATTCTGATGTAATGAACCCTGATGTTTAGTTGCCGGGTCTTCTGTTCCAGGCTTATTCTGACATTATAGTCCAGCCCAGTGAGGCTGCTATGGAAAGACTCCAGGAACAGCTTTACGATCCTGTCTCATTGTAGTGACTCACAGGTGGTCTCTCTCTCTCTCTCTCTCCCTCTCCCTCTCCCTCTCCCTCCCTCCCTCCCTCTCTCTCTCTCTCTCTCTCTCTCTCTCTCTCCTCTCTCTCTCTCTCTCTCTCTCTCTCTCTCTCTCTCTCTCTCTCTCTCCCTCCCTCTCCCTCTCTCCCTCTCCCCTCCCCCCCCTCTCTCTCTCTCCTCTCTCTCTCTCTCTCTCTCTCTCTCTCTCTCTCTCTCTCTCTCTCTCTCTCTCTCCTCTCCTCTCTCTCTCTCACACTCACACACACACACACACACACACACACACACACACACACACACACACACACACACACACACACACACACACACACACACACACACACAGAATACAGGTGTTGCTCTTATGAATACTCACCTCTCTGAGCGACAGCAGGGTTCATTAGAGGTGGTGGTAAGTGTCTTTTGAATGGGGCCGAGGATTGAACCTTTCCCTTCTTTTTGTCTCCCGACAGCCTTTAAGAGCGTGGCAGTTTTTTACAACCCCAGTGTTTAATATTCATTAATTAACAAATTCAAGGGACGTGGGGGGAGGGTTTAAACCAGTCTCAAGGACCTAGTATTAAGCTACTGTGGTATCGGATCCCATTACATTTGATATCTGCTCTGGTTCAGGGGAGTCAATTGGCCTACAGACACACCCTGTTCTTTTAGAAAAGGCTATGCCAGTCTTATATACTCCACTGGGACATGTGGTGAAAACATATAGAAGTTGAAGTGTATTTTGTGAACACAGCGAAACTTGTAGATGGCACTATCACATTAGATGATCTCATTATGAATGCCCTTTTCTTTTGTTTTCATTTGACTTTGGAATTCTGGCCGGGCTACGAGGCGCTCTATCTCCATCCTGTAATGCAGCGATAGATCAGCACCTCTCAGTGACAGCAGCTTGGTCCAGAGTCTGGACCATGCTGTAGTGCTGCTGTCACTGAGAGGTCTGCGCGTTGTGGAGCTGAGGCTAGGGTCTGGAGACCAGACCCTAGCCTCAGCTCCACAACGCCCAGACCTCTCAGTGACAGCAGCAGCACTACAGTAAACAGTGTGGTCCAGACCCCAGCCTCCTCCGCAGACAGGACCATTTTTAGCGTTGACTGCACTGCAGCGAGGGTTTTTAGACCTTCTTCTCAATGCTTAAAAATATTCAAGCAAGTCAGGAAGGTCAAATCTCGAAAAACAGGCTTGGTTTTATCACGTGCATCAGATGACTGAATGGGCTGTCATGGCTCATACATACATACATACATACATGGACTCGTGTTTCAATGTTCGAATTAGCATTTCCTTTCCGGAGACAGAGATGATGATCAGAAACTCTTCTTATACAGTGAGCTCACGTAGACATTTCCAGCTGCCGCCGCACGTATCCTTCCACTGAGTGTCCTCCTAACAGGACATCGTCTACACAGGGCCCCCCCCCACAGTAGCACCATGTTAAAGGGTGGTATCATGCTTTTTCAACTTTCCCCTTTGCTTTAGATTGCTACATGACGTATGTATACATGTTTTACGTCTGATAAGATAGAAAATCTAAGTCTGAGCCAGGGGGAGTATTCACACCCCCGAGAACGCCCCTCAATAAGTGTGTGATTGTGTGTATTTTGTGTGTTTGTGTTAGGGTGACGTCAGTGGGCGGTGCTGAAATGCAGAAGTCCCGCCTCCCGGCTCCCGCATTTTTATAACCCCTCTGGGGTGTGAATTTGCAGACGCATGCGCAAAGCATTCGACCAATCACAGCAGACTGGGCTAGTCGGGAGGGGGGCCTTAAAGCGTCATGATACAAAACAGAATGTTTTTGAAAACCACTGAAATTGGTTTTGCAGAGATGTTTCGATTCCCTCTGCCGGGGTGGGCAGACCGGTGTTCTCTGAACAGACGTTTTGTTGCCAGGTAACCTCACCAAGACCTGCACGGCAGACGGCTGGAGCGAGATGCTGCCCATCGACATTGCCGTCAACTGTGGCTACAACCACAACATCAGCGGGGACGAGGTGAGGCCACACACCGACGGAGACTCTGAGGGCGCCCCCCCGCACCCTAGCGGGATCTTTCCACCACACAGCAGGGAGCCTGCTCACAGAGCCAGGGGGATTGTTTATTTGCCAGCAGGAGATTCAGGAGCTGACAATGGTTTATTCATTGTCCACCCTTGAAGTCCTAAAACACAGAAGACTGTGTGTATCTCCCCCTCGTCAGCGAGTCGACAGTACTGCCAAACCTCAAGGTGATAATGATCTGGACGTTTCTCCAAAGGTATCATAAAATGAGTGTGTGTCCTGAGAGATGTTTCAGCGTTCAGGACGTCTGGCCAGCGTTTCAATCTGTCTTTCTGTGGAGGGGTGTGTTTCCTGAGAGATGTTTCAGCGGGCGGCAGCGAGCTGGCCTTTGTTTCACTCTGTCCTGTCTGTGGAGGCTGATTTTCTGATGGATAGGAGGGTGTTCTTTAATGTTGTCCTCGTCTGTCTCTTCTGATGCCAAATGTTCGCTTGGTCAGGCCTGCCTTAGAAGAGAGAGCCTTTTAACCGCTGCATTGAGTTATGGATAATGTCATGTTGTAATTGAATGATTAAATATATAGGAAATAAATAACTTGTCCTTGGTAGATGCAGGTACTCGATAGCAGTTGACACTTCTATCCGATGCCTCTCAAGAAGGATCTTTCAGACCACTCAGGAGAACAAAGGGGGCTTGCCTCAAGGACGCCGACCACAAAGCTCCAAGCGTTGGTGTTCAAACCCTCCGGCCCCCTGGAGTTAGCCCGGCATTAGGACATCGCTCTGACACCACAAGGACATCTTCAAAGCCTTTTCTTCTGTCCGGCAGCGTCACACACCAAACAACAAGCATCTTTGTGTTTCCATCAGAAGCCCTTTTGTTGTTTGTGAGTGTCTGCTGTCTCCTGCAGGGGAGGTTCTTCTTGCAGGTGAAGGTGGGCTACACCATCGGCCACAGTGTCTCCCTCGCCTCGCTCCTCACAGCCGTCCTCATCCTCTGCATCTTCAGGTAGGCACTGGGACCCACACATCAAACACCCTACCCTGCTCCTAATGCCCCACCCTGCTGCCCATAATGCCCCACCCTGCTGCCCCTAATGCCCCACCCTGCTGCTCCTAATGCCCCACCCTGCTGCTACTAATGCTCCACCCTGCGGCCCCTAATGCCCCATCCTGCTGCCCCTAATGCCCCACCCTGATGCTCCTAATGCCCAATCCTGATGCTCCTAATGCCCCCCACCTGCTACTATTGCCCCACTTCTGCTGCTAATGCCCTCATCGCTACTTTTGCCCCTACCTGCTGCTCTAAATGCCCTACCCTGCTCCTAATGCCCCACCCTGTTCTAAAGGCCTCACCCTGCCCCTAATGCCCACCCCTGCAGCCTCAGGATCACCCTCTGCTCGCTCCCTTATACCACACCCAACCCCCGCTCTTGACATTAAGAATGAATATTGTCAGCTTACATTGGCATCATGACTATTCTCTAAGCCAGTGGTTCTCAAATGGTGGTACGCGTACCTCTAGGGGGACTTTGGAGTACTTGGTGATCAGGCATGCCCCTGAATGACTCCAACCTGCTGCTCCTAATACCCCACCCAGCTCCCTAATGCCCCACCGTGCTGCCCCTAATGACCCACCCTGCTGCCCCTATTACCCACCCTGCTGCCCCTAATGCCCCACCCTGCCCCTAAGCCCGCCCCTGCTCCTAGTACCCCATCCTGATCCTACTGACCCCACCCTGCTTTTAATGCCCAACCCGGCTGCCCCTAATGCCCCACCCTGCTGCCTCTAACGGCCCACCCTTCTCCTAATACGCCACCCTACCACTAATGCCCCCCCTGCTCCTAACACCCAACCCTGCTGCCCCTAATAGCTCACCCTACCCCTAATGCCCCACCCTGCTGCTAATGCCTATCCCTGCATCCCCTCATGCCCCAATCTGCTGCCCATAATGCCCCCCACCCTACTCCTAATACCCCACCCTACCCTTAATGCCTCCACCCTGCTCCTAATGCCCCACCCTGCTGCCCCTAATGCCCCAACCTGCTGCTAATGCCCAACCCTTCTGCTAATTCCCCACCTGCTGCCCCTTAATGCCCCACCCTGCTCCTAATACTCCACCCTGCAGCTAATTCCCAATCAAGCTCCTAATACCCCACCCTGCTCCTAATGACCCCACCCTGCTGATAATGCCCCACCCTGCTGCTCCTAATGCCTCGACCCTGCTCCTAATGCCCCACCCTGCCCTAATTCGCCCATACTGCTGCTAATGCCCATTCCTGCATCCCCTAATGCCCCCACTCTGCGGCCCCTATTAGCCCACCTTGCTCCTAATGCCCCACCCCCAGAGAGAGAGAGAGACGAGAGAGAAGAGAGAGAGAGAGAGAGAGAGAGAGAGAGAGAGGAGAGAGAGAAGAGAGAGAGGAGGAAGAGAGAGAGAGAGGAGAGAGGAGGGGAGGGAGGGAGGGAGAGGAGAGGAGGGAGGAGAGGGAGGAAGAGAGAGAGAGAGAGAGAGAGAGAGAGAGAGAGAGAGAGAGAGAGAGAGAGGAGAGAGAGAGGGAGGAGAGAGAGAGAGAGAGAGCATTAGAGTGAGATTGAGTTTTTCTAAACTTAACTTTAAGGCTTGTAACTTCCTGTGTGCTCGACCCCTCCTTAGCGCTTGGCTTCTTGTAATAGATCGTCTGGAGATGTCATCTATTCTGTGGTCAAAGAGGTGCCAGCTAACTGCTCCAGCGTATGACAAGCGTGTGAATTATCTTTGATTGACCCCCTACGCTGTTGGCATAGAAATTAAAAATAAGAATAAGAAAGTGCTAAACACCGTCAAACTGTAGGTGTAAACTGTGGCAGCATATTGGGGGCGGGCTGAGACAACAAACCACCACTGGAACACCACAGAAACTTCAGTGCTGATCACCACCCACAAAACACCACCAGCACACCGGAAATCGGAAAATAAAATAAAAATCGGGCGTTACGTGTTGTGTTTACATGAATTAATGTAATGAATTACGGTATTAAATCGGATAACCACTTCCGGTTTTGGACAGAAGACTTGACACTCGCTGTTGACTTTAAGCTGGAGCTTATGGCTCTTATTCAGAATTATTATTCAGAATTCCCTCTATGTGTTATACTACAATCATCTCAATTTAATATTTGATATGACACAAGCTGATACTATTGTATTGAAGCTGAAGGGCATTAGAGATTGAGGCTAATAATTATTTTTAATACAGCAACTATGTATGAGTGGACAGGAATAGTTAGAACAATTCCTCTAAAGCATCTCCTTTTCTGACATATTTATATTAGGTCTAGTTATGTTACATTCTGTTGTCTTAATTTCATAAGGTTTGAAAACACTCCCAACATATTTATCATATATTATTTGCACTTTGGCATTTCTAAATTGTTACTCTGAACCATCATTCATTTAATATCTGCCTCTAATTGTCTATAATATTGTCTTACCTTGTGCTGCTGGACCACCTTATTTGCCCATTTTTAAATACGACAAACTCAAGTCTGTGTTTTAACTTCGCTCTGTGTGTAACCAAAGTGAATAAGTAAAGTCATAAAAATATCAAAACATTGTAAACGTTTTAACACTTTATTCAGAAGCGCGTCATACACTCAACAGATAGGCCCCAGGGACTCGGAACTTCAACGCACACACACACACACACACACACACACACACACACACACACACACACACACACACACACACACACACACACACACACACACACACACACACACACACACACACACACACACACACACACACACCGCAATGTCCATGAGTTTCCCCCCAGGGACCCAGGAACATAGCGTTGACTTAAAGATCCTCCTCAGCTGCCATGTTCAAGGTAGACCTCCATGTCTTCCTGAAAATCAGAGGTGAACAGCAGGGGATCCTTTCTTCTACATCTTCTGACAAACGTATCCTTTCCAGGACCTCCTGCTGTTCTGTTTCGTCCATATTCTGAAACGAGGGCTCGACCACCTTCCCCCTGAGCAAACCTGCATTCTGACGCAGCCAGGCAACTCCAGCCATGATGTTGTCAAGTGGCCCCTGTTTAATGGGAAATAAAATACCACCAAGTTGGAATCATTTTATATTCAATTATATTAGTTTTACAATCAGTTGGTTACTTAAACTAAGACTGGGAACTGTAAGGTTCTATACCCAGGCATTTAATTAATGATGAGATATATTTCTACTGTTCTTTACATCTGTTTCTCTCTGTCTTTATATGTTATATGAACTGTCCGAGCCCCAGCACCCTGTTGACTGCGGGACATTGAACATTAAGAATCTGAGACAGGCTATTACATTACAGTAATTCATTAACTTTTATCCGTTTTATTAAATTTTTCATCTCTTTTACCCCTTTTAACTGAACTAAGTGTTGTGATCTCTTAGTAATAAACAGATTGTATGAACTAAACAGGTAGATCGAATATTTAAAGATGGATTTTGTCTATTGAATGATATCACACTTCGTCAGATGAACAGCTGATAGGGGCAACTCCAGTTAGAGCGGAACGAGCTGCGTCAGTTCAATTCGTGCTCACTATTTTATCACAACTTACTCTCTGTTTTGGACCAGATGACTGTCAAAAGTCAACATCTTAAAAACATCTACACTCGCAACATATCTACAAATCTGTAAAATAGTTTAAAAAGACCGACTATAGGCTACACAACGTTTGCAAAAAACATTTGCCTATCTTGAAAAAATCAAACTAGCGTTAGCCACCGTCAGTGTGAATTAAAACAACAAATGCTTCATATTGGTGTAATCGTTCGCGTTATTTGTTTGATGAAAAAATCGAAAGTTTATGAAAATAATAGATAAAGAAAATGCAAGGTAAAGAAATGCAAGTCTTGTGCATTTATAAATGTATCGCTGTTTTGAATAGTCACCTAACCATAACCTCAAAGTGCAGCTGGGCCGAACGTGTCACATAGCTTCGTTCGGAATTCCCGGTGTGCTGGTCGATGTTTCTGGATGTCTGCAGCGGAAGTTCTTGTGGGTGGATGTCTGCAGCCGGACTCCTCTCGATGTCATAAGGGACAGATTTCAAAACGGCTTGTAACGGCTAATCAACCCACACCTGGTGGCATGCCATGGGACCTTTAAATTGTGAGCTTTTGTGCACTTTTAATTGTCATGTTTACACGGCCAAATATAACTTATTTATGTTCTTCTTTTTTTTTCCAAAGTCGTTTTTGGCCGATATCATAGAGGGGGAGTCAGTAGAAAAGGTTTGAAAACCACTGGTGTAAGCGAACCTCAGGAAGGGCTGAAAGAGCATCCATGCAGTGTCAGTCTTCTCAACGAGTGATTCTTCATCTGTTACCTTCAGACACGCTGACCTTCAGCGACTCTGTTTAGCATTGCAGTGTTCAGGTTGCTACGTCGTACCTTGGAGCAGCATGAAGTGTGCAGACCCCCTCAGACCCCCACTGGTCCATCCCTCTTTGACCTGACAGTATTCTTTCCTTCTCCTGAGTCAGTTTGTACTGTTCAGTTAAATGTAATGAAATGCTAAGTGGTGCAGATCTGCCAAAATCTGTGGGATTTCCTTTGAGAACTTTGGGATCCAACTTAGAACTTCCATAAATGCTCTTATCCTCTCATCATAAACACATATTTATATAAAACCATGATGTTCTTCAGATCCGCCCATACATGGTTAATTAAAATGTTATCCTCGCACTGATTACAGCTTCTATCCATTAACTTCAAGAACGTTTAGTAATAAGCATGGGGACCCTCTTATCAAAGGTTTTTGTGTGTTTGTGTGTGTGTATGTGTGTTTGCGTGTGTGTGTGTGTGTTTGTGTGTGTGTGTGTACTATAATGCATAATGAGAGTTTCATGTCGTGATTTTATCAAGTCTAATCCAGTGTGTGTGTGAGTGGGAGAATCCATGTTTGTTTGTGTGTGTGCGTTTGTTTGTAAGTGTGCATGTGTGCATAAGATAAGATGCTTTTTTGTTTTGTCTGTGAATGGTGTGTGTATGTTTGTGCATGGTTGGTGTGCATGGTGCGTGTGTAACGAATGGTTAGTGTGTGCGGTGTATGGTGGGTGTGTGTATGGTGCGTGTGTATGGTACGTGTGTGTGTAAGGTCTGTGTGAGTGTGTATGTTGGGTGTGTGTGGTATGTGTGTATTGTTTATGGTGTGTGTGTATGGTCAATGTGTGTGTGTGTTGTGTGTGTGTGTGTGTGTGTGTGTGTATGGTGTTTGTGTGCATATTTAAGGTGCGTGTTTGCGTGCCCTAATCAATACCAAGCCATCTAAAGGACTCTGCCTGCTGATGTCCTCCACCTGCAGGAAGCTGCACTGCACCAGGAACTACATCCACCTCCACCTGTTTGTGTCCTTCATCCTGAAGGCGGTGTCCGTGTTCGTGAAAGACGTGGTGCTGTACGAGGTGGGGGAGGAGGACAACTGCTCCTCAGGGTCGGTAAGTCAACAGACCTACACACCTTCAGCTCAACGGTGAGGTTAGGATATGGGAGCTCAGCGTGTTGCTGCTCCCTGCTGACACAAAAAAACACCAAGAGGAGACACGGATCCCCTGTAGCAGTACAACTCCACATGTAGGATCTTTGGTCGGATTAGTGACGCTCCAGCTTGACGTTCCGTATTTCCCCTCGACATATACCTCGTCCAATATCCACAATAATCCACGGGATGACAACGCGAAGTTTGAAAGGTTTACTTCTCAAAAGCAAAATACGAAAATCCTTTTCCATAATATGAGGATACGATCAAATGAGAGCGAGAGAGCTAGAGGTCAAAACTGTCTGGCTCCGCTCTTGTTAATCCTGTCACAGGTCGTAAACACAATAAAGTTTCCTCTCACGCTTCAAAATATAGTATATGGCCTTATTCAGATTGAAACATAACAAAATAAACACATATTACATAGTTACACAAACTATGTGTTGACCACTTTAAGAAAAACTGAAATCCCATTAACGGTGAAGGTTATGGTGTTGTCTCTGACGTCGAGTTGGACAGTTCTGAGGGTTCAACCAGTCGGAGCTGGTTCTGTCCAGCATGGTTCCTCATCATCCCAGCAGGTTGACGCAGTAGCTTAGCCAGGACTTTAACAGGGTTGGCCACTTTTTTTGATTCCGATATAGGCAGTACAGAAATTGTCCTAAAATTAAACCACATGTGATTTCTTCAAAGATCAGACGATAAATGGAAAACTATAATATCCTACATTGATGAATAGATTATACATTATTCAGCCCCGGAAGGAATTTAAGGCACAACATGCATGCATGAATGTGATTTTGAAGACTACTAACTAGCTCAAATAGCTAGTGAACACCATGGAGAAGAGAACCACATAAAGTAGCCCGGACAAAATATTTACAAAAGGTCGGAGGCTATTGTGAGCGCTTTATAAACATGTAACAAAAAACAACCTGGTCTGTACAGTCTGAACCCAGAACATTGATTCTGAAGAAGGTACTACTCATAACAAGTACCAAAGTACCAAAACATAACAGAACAACTTCTGACCAAGAAGGCTATTCGGTTCAACAAAGAATTCAGGGATTTACAATTCCGTGTGTGCGTTTCGGGTGTGGCTGGGTTTGACTCGGAGAGAGCTGAAGCTCTGGGGCTGTAATGGGGGCGTGCACGGACAGACGGCTAGCGCAGGATAAGTACAAGGCTTTATTTAGGGACAGGATCGACAGGCAGAGGGTAGTCGGCAGGCAGCGGTCGGCAACGGGACGGCAGATGGACGGACCAGGAATAGGGAACGGGTAAGCAGGCAAACCGACAGGGACTCGACAGCAGGCGGGATAGTCAGACAGGCAGAGGTCGGCAATGGGGGGGGCAGGCTGGTGGATCAGGAGCCGGGGACAGAAGAGCAGACAGACCGACAGGGACTCGACAGCAGGCGGGATAGTCAGACAGGCAGAGGTCGGCAACTGGCAGGATCGCAGAAGAATCAGGAGTCATGTCATGGGAAAGCTCTGAGAAACTCTAGAGACAATCTGGCAGGGAATGATTGGGAGGAGAGGACTAATATAATGAGCACACAGGTGGAGGTGGTTGGGTTAACTAGGGAAGGACAGAGTGGCAGAAGGGAATTGAGGGACGGATCATGACTAGTATAATGAGCACACAGGTGGAGGTGGTTGGGTTAACTAAGGACAGAGTGGCAGACAGGTGAATGTGAAAACCAGGGACGGATCATGACAGTACACCCCCCCCCCCCCCCCGGCAAGGGACGGCTCCAGACGTCCTAGATCGAACCAGGAGGGTGGAGGGGGTCCGGAGAAGGGTTAAAATTTCTCAGAGGAATCGGAGTCTGCATCCTCCGTAGAGAAGGACTCGACACCGGAGTCCCCTCTCCCCGAAAGGCCAGAAGGGCCACTCGCCGGTGGAATAATGGCGGGCAGACGGGTGGTCGGAGCAGGTTGGTTGGGATGTGACCGGTGGGACTCCGAGACGAGACAGGGGTCCACGATGAAACGAGCTGGGATCCAGGAGCGCTCCTCCGAACCGCACCCCTAACAATCCACCAGGTACTGTATCCCACGTCGACGGTGGCGGGAGCGAAGGAGGCGCCGGACAGTGTATACCGGGAGGAGGAGGCGGAACGGGAGGAACCAGAGGGCTCTCCTGGACGGGCTTGAGTCGGGAGACGTGGAACGTTGGGTGGATCCTCATGGATCTAGGGAGCCGAAGGCGTACCGCCGCCGGGTTAATGACACGATCGACAGGGAAGGGACCTATAATCCTGGGGGCCAGCTTGCGACTCTCCAGCTTAAGGGGACGGTCTCGGGTGGAGAGCCAGACCTTCTGGCCAGTCCGGTAGGCAGGGGCTGGTGAACGGCACTTGTTGGCGGCAGCAGCGTGGCGACCTGCAGCCTTAGAGAGAGCAGTGTGATCCCGGGTCCAGGTGCGTCGACAACGCCAGATCAGGGCTTGGACCGAGGGGCAGGAAGACTCCCTCTCCAGGTCGGGCAACAGGGGTGGTTGGTACCCGTAGGCGCACTGAAAGGGAGGATGAACAGGTGAGGGTGTTATGTGCATCAGTTGGTCGGACCAGAAAGCCGGGTTGCGGTTCACCAGGCATCAAAGGGTGGTCTCCAGGTCTAGGTTTACCCTCTCGGTCTGTCCATTGGACTAGGGATGGAAGCCGGAAGACAGGCTGATGGAAGCCCCAACTAGGCGGCAAAACTCCCTCCAGAAGATCGACGTGAATTGGGGCGTGATCGACGTGAATTGAAAACCAGGGACGGATCATGACAGGGGCAAGGATTGGACTGGGTGGCCATGTCGGCAGGCGGACCCCTGGACTGACGGGCAGAAGGGTCTGGAGAACTACTCACACTCGGACTCGGATGCCTGTAGTGGTCAAATTTAATCTTGGTTTCTTAAAAAATGACACCAACAACATTTATTTGGACATATTTGTAGTCTAACAGAAGTTAGACTACAAGATCCAGCAATTGTCGTCACAGTTTACGGACGCACACTGCGGCCGCCTACATAGCTTAATCCAATCAAAATTAAGCGCAGAATATAAAAAAATGAACAAAAACGTAATGATACTTCACTGAAACAACATCTGACAAAATTTTGTATGTCATTATGTAGTATGTATGTACTGGTCTGGGTATATCTCTGAGCAGCAATTCCGCTATCCAGTTCAGCTAAACTAATTGAGGATGAATAACTCCCAAGAAGCGTGGTGCCGATTAGGAAGGTTTACTCAAATTCAAAGAGTGAAACTGAAACACAAACATAAATATATATCAGTTACAAAACGGAATGCACTCAAAATGTAAAATCAC
Source organism: Melanogrammus aeglefinus (assembly GCA_900291075.1). Lineage (NCBI taxonomy): Eukaryota > Metazoa > Chordata > Actinopteri > Gadiformes > Gadidae > Melanogrammus > Melanogrammus aeglefinus. The sequence goes on from OLKM01002195.1 coordinate 43,445, forward strand.
AATATAACATATTGCAATAACTAAGTGCACGAAAGGTGGAGCTTTACTGCACCTCTCCACGGGCAATAAACAGATATAGAAAACATAGCTGCCTGGCGCCATATAAAATGGTACAAATCGATGATCCAATAACCCAAATAATGCTGCTAAGGACCTAACAAGCTGCGGTACTTACAAACATTGCGATCATACAGCTAGCAAAATAAGAAGGAGAAAGATGCGATTTCTCTAGTTTTAACGTAAGTAATTAGTCAGCGGAATCAGTTCCGGAATGACCACTTCCGGTCCAACCGGAAGTACTAACAAATAAGACGGCTCAATGAACTAAAAGCCTCAGCATAAAAATAAAGTGACGAATAGGGTCCAATGCCGTGTTCCAATACCCGTACTGTCCGTACTTACTAGCCAAAATTTGAGTACACAGTACGTTCCAATTCAGATCCGGCGAAAAGAAGTACACTTCAAGGACCCGGATGTCGTACTCAAAACGGGCTAATCGTGAAGTGTGGATCGAAGGACACTCTCCGTACTCAACGGCAGCCATCTTAGCTACGTAGCGGAAGAGGGCGGAGCCAGCTGACGCTCAACTCGAAAAAATAATGGATACCGAAGTGACAGCGCCTGCAGCTGCGGCTGTCGCAATCGTCATTTCCGGTAAGTGCACCAGAGTACTCGATTTGGAACAGCACTCACATCTGAAAAAATAGTGTACTCAAGTGAGTACGAATAGTGCAGAAAGTGTACTTCCTTTAAGTATACTCATGGAAGTACGGGTATTGGAACACGGCACAGAACAAAGTAGTATATGGGCTGTTTTTGCGTTCCTCGAATTTCAAGTAAATGCAAGTTAATAACTTCTGATAGGGTGGGCCACCTGTCAATCATAATGGCACTGGCCCATGTTGGCCCTTTAGTGGCTACGCGCCTGGGCTGATGGCTGGTGTTGTTGAATCACTCTTATTCAGAGTGAACAGAACAATGAACATTAAAGAAGTTGTTTCTCAGTGTTAGCACAACAGTGCTCAGTGGGCTGGTTGGAAAAAAAAAACATTGTTTTGGAAACTATTATGCAACTGTTATTATATCTTCTTATTTCAAAGCAATCAAGCATACTTAATCTAATTCTACACTTAATTTCTAGGTCTAAGTGTTCTTATTTTTCCTTTAGGATTAATACCGTTTTAGATTCAGCCCTGGTCTCACGTCGGGCTCCCTTATGGTGGTCCTAGTGGGTCTATGTACACAGGTCCTAGTGGGACTCCAGTGGTCCTAGTGGGGATCCAGTGGTCCTAGCGGGACTCCAGTGGTCCTAGTGGGACTCCAGTAGTCCTAGTGGGGTTACACTGATCCTAGTGGGACTCCAGTGGTCCTAGCAGGGTTCCAGTTGTCCTAGTGGGACTCCAGTGGTCCTAGTGGGACTCCAGTGGTCCCAGTGGGGTTACACTGATCCTAGTGGAACTCCAGTGGTCCTAGTGGGGTTACACTGGTCCTAGTGGGGTTCCAGTGGTCCTAGTGAGGTTTCAGTGGTTCTAGTGGGACTCCAGGGGTCCTAGTGGGGTTCCAGTGGTCCTAGTGAGGTTTCAGTGGTCCTAGTGGGGTTCCAGTGGTCCCAGCGGGGCTCAGTGGCCCTAGTGGGGCTCTGTTGCAGTGGTCCTAGTGGGGCTCTGTTGCAGTGGTCCTAGTGGGGTTCCAGTGGTCCTAGTGGGGTTCCAGTGGTCCCAGCGGGGCTCAGTGGCCCTAGTGGGGCTCTGTTGCAGTGGTCCTAGTGGGGCTCTGTTGCAGTGGTCCTAGTGGGGTTCCAGTGGTCCTAGTGGGGTTCCAGTGGTCCTAGTGGGGCTCATTAGTCCTAGTGGGGTTCCAGTGGTCCTAGTGGGGTTCCAGTGGTCCTATTGGGGTTCCAGTGGTCCTAGTGGGGCTTTCTTAGAGTGGTCCTACTGGTGAGGTGGTCTGTAAGATGTTTGTCTTCTTTATTCAATCTTTGTAACAAAAGCAAAAATCTATCGCACAGTGGTAAGCTTCATAACGGTGCTCCCAGTTAGGTTTGTCGACCGAGGGGGCATTACAGGCCAGCCCTGGGCCGTTATCACAGCTCTGATAGGGACTGCGAGCATGTGTGCTTGTGTGTGTGTGTGTGTGTGTGTGTGTGTGTGTGTGTGTGTGTGTGTGTGTGTGTGTGTGTGTGTGTGTGTGTGTGTGTGTGTGTGTGTGTGTGTGTGTGTGCACAGGTTCTTGCATGCAAACGCAGTGTGAAAGGGTGGAAGTGGTGTCTTTAAACGCTGGGCTTTGCTGCAGCAGACTCATCCGCTGATCTCTTGTGTATACGACCCATTCATCTTTGACAGCTGTGGGCTAAAGCTGGTGCACCAGAGCGTGATTTGAACTGATTTGCGAGATTCAATCCAGCTGAAGGAAATGAGCCACCAGGCCCAATCACATCGTTCAACAGACCTTGAGGAAACCAGTTCCATGTCCAACCAATCCCAGTCGATGGTACCACCAGGCACTCAGAGAACCTCCACGAGGGGAGAGAGATGGACGAGCCCGTCTTTGGGTGTTGAGGAACCTTTTGGACGGACAAGCTTAGGATATGATTACTGACAGCAAGGGCCCGGTCCAACCCTCCCTGGATGACCGGCCCTCTCTCAGGAGCCAGGAGTCAGGCCCCCAGTACACAGAGGAATAAGACCCAAATCCCCCTCCCAAGAGCCAGGAGCCAGGCCCACGGGACAGGAGGACCCCCACCTTGATCCTCCCACCAGGCCCATGGACACAAGGAACAGACCCCCACCCTGACCCTCCCACCAGGCCCATGGACAAAAGGAACAGACCCCCACCCTGACCCTCACACCAGGCCCACACAGGCTGCTTCTGTCCAGTAACTTGTGGTAGTGTCTCAGTCCAGTCCAGCTCCTCCAAACCCTGTCCTAGGTGGCCCCATGTGATGAGGGACCACAGCGAACCCACATAGCTCCAACCTGACCCTCCCACCAGCAGAAGACAAAAGCAGAAGATGGGCAGTATGTTTGACTCCAGTCAGACCTTTATAGGTTCTTTCCTAGTTTAAGCAGATCTTACCATTAACATTTTATACAATGACGGTCTGTACTGTCAGTCACTCTCTTTGCCTGTCTCTCTCTCTCGCTCTCTCTCCATTTGTCCCTGTCTTCCTCTCCATCTGTCTCTCCATCTGTCTGTCTCCCTGTCTGTCCCTCTGTCTGTCTCTCTGTCTGCCTGCCCACCTGTCTCTCTGTCTATCTCTCTGCCTGTCTCTCTGATTGTCTCTCTGTATGTAGGTCAAAGGTCTTTAGAGCATCACAGGCCAGTATCCGTCCGTTTGTTGGGATGGATTAGCGTCCACACCGCTGGCATCTGTCTATGGAGGGTCAGTGTGTCTCTTGACCCAGTGGTGCGTAGCAGTGGCTGAGGTTCGGGGATGGTAAGTGTGGCCACTCTCCAGGGCTCAGACGGTTAATATTTCATGGTAAGCCTTCAGACGCATCCATCATTTATAGCTTTTGAAGGGGAGGAAGAGGAAGAGGAAGAGAAAGAGGTAGAAGCCAGAAGCTGTGTTTGTGTGTGTGCGTGCGTGTGCATGCGTGCGTGTGTATGTGTGTGTGTGATGTGTTTGTTGCCGGTTATCAGTAGAGTAGGAGCCAGCGGTCTTTGTTAATGCTTTTTTGTTTTTCACATCTTCATCTTGCTCCTCCTCATCATCATCATCATCGTTGTTGTTGTTCATTATTATTAAATGTCCACATCATATCATTTTTCTTCAATCCGTATGACTTTTTTGCTTCTGTATTTTATATTTTTAATATGCATTTGTGAACTGCACACAGAGCCGTTGCAGCCTTCAGAGAGGGTTAAGGTTAGAGAGCTCAGAGTGTTCTCTCTGCTACCTCATCACAGGGTTTAGTCTGGCTGCAGCCTCCCCCCTCTGGGAGAGAGCTACGTGGGTTCTCTCTGGTCCCTCATCACATGGAGCCACCTAGGACAGAGTTTGGAGGAGCTGGACTAGCCTCTAAGAAACTGCCACTAGTTTCTGGACAGAAGCATCCTGTGTGCTGCCTGCCCACAGCTGGCTGTTGACCACCATGAACCAGAGAGTCCCCTGCTCCCAGAGGGAAAGATCTTTGTTCAAGAATCACTGGTCTCATATGACCGCAGCATTGAAGATTACCATAAAGCCAATATGTCTCTGGTTGTGATAGCAAGCCGTGCTGAAAAATTATGCAGGGCTTAATATAATACACTATAAACCAGGGCTACCGTGCCTGGTATCATCTATGTGTTTGTGTGCCCCCCCCCCTCTTCCAGGGTGGTTTTGGAATTCAAGGAAACCTAGCTTCTTTATTATGTATTCCCTTCTGCAAAACACCCAAGTTATGAGACACATCCTCCACCCTAAAGCCCCCTCTTTTAGATTCAAGAAGATATGCAAGCTCTGCCGGACGCACACAGACATTTAGAAGCAGCCGCCGCTTCCCTGTCCACAGAGTGTCAAGTTATTCTCAAGAACAGGTTCGTACAACGACGTATTTGGAGTCTGTATTTATTCAGCAACTCGGTACAGCAGCAGTCGGCTCGTGTGCATGAACAGAACTCCCGCTCCCCCCTGCCGTACTGACGTCACCCCCCATTACTTCAAAATAAAGGCACTGCTTACACTATTATAACATAATACCACATCTCCCTTTCTTTGAGAACAAAGGTTGGACTACCTTTGTCTCTTCAGGTCTTAAGGGGTTTATTCTGCCCTTTTGCTGGAAGACCTGTCCCTGATCTGTCCCTGTGTTAAGCATGCAAAATAGAAATAAATTACTTACACATTACCATACTGTGAACTATTACTTTAGCAGGCTGTGTTCTTCAAAACTTAAACTCTCAGGTTTCAAATAAATGTAAACAGTAAAGCAGAACAATTTCACAATCACATTTCACTCTTTTTCCTTTTTCTCTGTAGAAAGCAAATCAATACTTCACATATCAAGTCTCTGCGGCTGTCTAACCTCTCTCCCACACCTGGTCCGCACAGTCTCTGTGGTGGGGCCCTCTCTGCTGGGTGATGTTGTCACTGGTGGAGCTGGCTCTGGTGTAGGCGAATTTTCTCCCACCGATGGCCCACCAGCATCAACTACCCCACTGTTGGTCCACAGTGGCACCAAGTGATGCCGGTTCCTCCTCAGTGTGCCCTGAGGCCCCTGGACGATATAAGAGCGAGGGGTGTTGTGTGTTGCTAGCACTGTGCCCTGGACTCGTGCATCGGTGATCCACACATCCTCCCCAGGTACGAGTGGCTCCAGGTTTCTTGTGCCGTGTCTCTTGTCGAAGGATTTAGCGTCGTTTCTCCTCTTCTCCCTTTCTTTAGCCTCCAGCACGTTGTAGTCAGGCAAAACTGGATGCAACAGGGTTGGAAGGGCAGGAACTGTAGTGCGGAGACGGCGGCCCATCAACAGTTCGGCTGGGCTATAGCCGTTCTGTAGAGGGGTTGCTCTGTAGGCCAGCAATGCAAGATATGGGTCTGATGCCTTTGTTAGCAGGTTTTTCACGGTTTGTACAGCACGTTCCGCCTCCCCATTGCTCTGCGGAAACTTGGGGCTGCTCGTGATGTGCACAAAGCCATACTCTGCTGCAAAGGCTCTAAAATGGCTACCTGAGAACTGGGGTCCATTGTCACTTTTAAACAAATCACAAATTCCATGACGAGAAAACATGGATTTCAGGTGCAACACCACATCTGTGGACCTTGTGGGTGACAACAACGCAATTTCCACATACCTTGAGAAATAATCTACTACTAGTAGATAAGTTTTGCCTTTCAGCGTGAACAGGTCAGCTCCCAAGGTTTGCCAAGGCCTGTCTGGCATCTCCGTTGGGATCAGCGGCTCTTTGACGTTCCTTCTCTCTTGAATGCAGGTTCTACATTTCAGCACCATGTCATTCAGCTGGCTGCTGAGTCCTGGCCACCATACTGTCTGTTTGGCCCGGCCCCTGCACTTTGTCACCCCTAGGTGTCCCTCATGTAATCTCTGAGCACATCACCTTGTAATGCTGATGGGATGACGAGCCTCGTGCCCCGCAGCAGCAGTCCATCGTGCACAGTCAGCACCGCTCTATCAGCCCAGTAATGTTGCAGCACTCCCTGCAGTTGGCTTTTGTCAGGCCAGCCATCTGTGCAGTACTCCATCAGTGCAGAGCATGTGCTGTCTGCCTTCAGGTGCTCACGTAGGCTGCTCAGATAATCTCCACTGACAGGAATGTTGCTAATGACAGAGTCTACATAGATGTTGGTGTCCTCTAGTAGGCTTGTATCTGCGTGCTCTTCTTTGCGGCTCTCAGAGGAGCACGAGATAAGGTGTCGGCTGTCCACAGGCTTTTGCCGGGGACATGATTGACTGTATAGTTGTACCTCATGAGTCGCATCCTAAATCTTTGGATTCTTGGTGGGAGGTCATCCAAAGCTTTCCCTCCCAGCAGACTCACCAACGGCTTATGGTCAGTTTCCAGCTCGAATGGTCTTCCCAGGATGAAACAGCTGAACCTTTCACAAGCCCACGTTGCAGCCAATGCCTCCTTCTCTACTTGAGCGTAGCGCTGCTCAGTTGGCGTCATTGACCTGGACGCATACGCCACAGGTGACCACCTGGCATCGCTCTCCTGCAGCAGGACTGCCCCCAGGCCAAAGGAAGAGGCATCAGCAGAGATTTTAAGTGCACTGTTTGGGTTGTATAGTGCGAGCACTGGTGTGGATGACAGCTCTGTTTTTAACCGATCAAAGGCAGTCTGCTGCTCTGTTCCCCAGTACCAGTGGTTCTTCTTGGAGAGCAGGTCTCTTAGCACTTTGTCTTTTTCAGCCAGGTTAGGCAAGAAGCGGCCCAGCTGATTGACCATGCCCAGAAAACTCCTGACTTCGCTGACATTTTTGGGGTGCATCCATCTCTTGCACAAGCTCTTGTCTTCTTCTGGAATCTGGCTTCACTCCATCTGCTGAAATCACATGACCCAGGAATCTGACCGTGTGGCATGTGAGCTCACATTTGTCCATGTTGAGTGTAATGCCGGCCCTTTGTGCCTTCTCTAGCACTGCATGTAGCCGCATATCATGCTCGTCCTGCGTCTGTCCCCAGACCAGGATGTCATCCATGTGACAGAGTACCCCCTCCAGGCCACCGGTCACTTCTGTCACCATCATTCTCTGAAAGTGCTCGGGGGCAGAAGCTATGCCGAAAGGTAGCCGGTTAAAATAGTAGCGTCCAAAAGGCGTGATGAAGGTGGTGTATTTGGCAGACTCTTTTGTCAATGGCACTTGCCAAAAGCCCATATTGGCATCTAATTTGCTGAATACTGTTGCGCCAGCTAGCATGCCCAGAGTGTGCTCGACAGAAGGCAGGATAAACTTTTCTCTGCATACTGATTCATTCATCCTTGTGAAGTCCACACAAATGTGAACAGCACCTGCTTTTTTCGGCACCACCACCATCCCGGCGCACCAATCCGTCGGCTCCTCAATCTTGGTGATTACGCCCATCTTCTCCATACGGTCTATCTCCTCCTTCACTTTTCCCATCAGCGGCAGAGGGACTCTGCGTGGTGCGTGGAGAGAGAAGGGCACAGCCTCTGGCTTTAATTTAATTGAGTATGGCCTCCGAACAAGGCCCAAGCCGCTACACAGCTTTGGATACTGTTGTTTCACATCTTCCATAGTGATGCTGTCAACCCTGCACACAAGCTGAAGCTGTTCTATGGCAGGCCTTCCCAACAGTGCAGTGTGCAGGTCTTTTACGACATAAATGTCCTCTGTGGCTGTCTTTTCGCCTCTGCGCAGCGTTTCTCTGGCTACACCTAGGACGGAGAGTACATTTCCACCTGGCCCGAACAATGGGCGTGTCGACACTGCCAGGCGCTTCACACCATGCCCCCCCGTAATGTCATGGTACACCTCGGCTGGCAGGGCGGTGACATCAGCACCAGTGTCGATTTTAAAGCACACTTTTTTTGTCTCACTTGTAGCTGCACTGTCCACGGGTCTTTTCCAGCATCCATGGCTCCCAGAAAATAACTCTCTTCTTCCTCTGTAGTGACAGCATTCAGAGAATTTGCACTGCTTCTGCACACTTTGCCATAATGTCCCTTTTTGCCACAGTTGTGACACACAGCATCTGTAGCAGGGCATTCAAATTTCCCATGTGAGGGCATTTTTCCACATCTATAACAGGCCTTTGAACCTTGTTGTGGCCATGCATTAGGTTTGTATTTGCCTAGTGTTTGTGCTTGTGGCTGAGGCTTTAGGGGAAATTTGGGTTTTCTGTAGCTTTTAGCATGCACAGCATCAACATTGGAGCACTTATTAGCACCGCCAGTTTCTCCTCTTAAGTCAGACTGCTGTCGTCTAACTTCTTCAGACTGCCTTGTCTTTGTTATAGCAGTTTCAAGGGTTAAGTCTCTGTCTAGCTGTAGCTTTTCTGACAATGAGACATTACTCAGCCCGACCACTAACCTGTCACGTATCAGCTCTTTCTGTAACTGTCCATAGTTGCAATGTTCAGCTAATCCGTATAGAGCAGTGATGAAGGAATCCACGGTTTCTCCCGGCAGTTGCACACGCTGATTGAACTTGGCTCTTTCGTAGATAACGTTCTTTTTAGGCACAAAAAACGCGTCAAAGCCCGCCTTAACATCAGTGTACTTCTTCCTCTCATCTGCAGTCAGCGTTAGCCCCTTTAGCACATCTTCGGCTTCATCGCCCATGCAATACACTAGCGTGTTTACCTGGTTTTCTTCCGACGTTGCGTTTAAATTGCTTGCAAGCCGAAAACGGTCGAATCTCCTAATCCAACGCTCCCAGTCTTGAGGCTTGGTAAAATCAAATGGCTCTGGAGGTTGTATTGTGAAGGTAGCAGTTGGTGTAGGTTGCGCCATATCTGCCGGCTCGTCTCCCATTCCTCCGCCAAAACGATAAACTTTCCTCTTCTTTTTCTTTCTCAGCTTACAAGTCGCCCAGTTCTGACACCATGTCAAGTTATTCTCAATAACAGGTTCGTACAACGACGTATTTGGAGTCTGTATTTATTCAGCAACTCGGTACAGCAGCAGTCGGCTCGTGTGCATGAACAGAACTCCCGCTCCCCCCTGCCGTACTGACGTCACCCCCCATTACTTCAAAATAAAGGCACTGCTTACACTATTATAACATAATACCACACAGACCACCTCCTTATCTTCTGCTTCAGTGAGTTCAACCTGTCTCATGGAGAGCTTAGAGGGATCCTGCCTTATTAAAGCACAAAACACGGTGTAGCTGGAATGTCCCAGCTACACCATGACGGAGCCCATCTCCGTCCTCCTCCGTCACCCACAGGACAAGACCACCAGCTTCAAAACTGCCTTTTGGTACACACTACGTCCACTTCCTGTCCATCTACTGACCCCAAGGTGTGTTTCCTTTTTACCACTGAAGGCCTGTGTGTTGAGTGTCTTGCATCTGTATGTTGTGTGCTGGGGAAGGGGGTGTGATGATTTATACAGTGGCTCAGGTGTGGGGACTACTGGCCCGTGAGGTTGTAGGTACGATCCCCGGTTTCGGAAGCCATGTCATGTGAGCAACATTCGTCAACGCTGACAAACTCCTGACGTCTTGGACCTGAATACCCCTAGGGTGGTACTTTGGATATAAATGTTGCATCATCATCTGAGTGGAAAAAATCTCAACATTGAATAGAAGCCAGCTTCGTAAGGTTTTGGCTTACGACAGCTTCTTAAATTGTATATATTATATTGTTACCTGATTTCACCTGAAACTGTTTTTTTTTGGTATGCGTGTGCATGCATAGGTTTACCTACAGCCACTGTACACCTCCCTCGTCCAAAGACAGCCGGTGACAACTCGCACTATCAGGAGGTGGTCCCCTAAGATGGAAAGTGCCCTGGGAGACTGTTTTGACACCACAGTATGGGATGCGCTGATCGACGCGCATGATGAGGACAGAGAGGGAATGACACACTGACGGAGTACCTGAACTTCTGCGCAGCCGTCGTCTCCCCTGTAAAGACTGTCCACTGCTACACTAATACCAAGCCATGGGTAAGGCGGGAAGCCAAGGCTGTCCTCAACAAGAAGAAGGCTGCCTTCAGGAGCAGGGACAGGGAGGCCATGAAGGCAGCACAACAGGAGGTGAAACACTCTTTGATGGAAGCTAAGGAAAGCTGAAGGAGAAAGGTGGAGCAGAAGCTGAGGGAGAACAACATGACAGCTCAGCACAATCCTCGCCTCACATCACCACAGACCAGGTCAGAGGACAGCTGAGGAAGCTCAGGCCCAGGAAAGAAGCAGGCCCGGACAAAGTATGCCCGAGACTACTGAAGACCTGTGCTGCAGAACTGGGGGAACCACTACAACGGATCTTCAACCTTAGCCCGCGGCTAGGGAGAGTGCCCACGCTCTGAAAGGCATCCTGCATCGTTCCAGTTCCGAAGAAGCTGGGCCTGTTCCGACCAGTGGCAATCACTTCACACCTGATGAAGACGTTGGAGCGGCTCTTCCTCAGCCTCCTCGGACCCCAGGTACAACACGCCCAGGACCGCCTGCAGTTCACGTACCAGCCAGATGTTGGTGTGGAGGATGCCATCCTCTACATGCTACACCGAGTCCACTCCCATCTGGATAAGGGAAGCAGCACAGTGAGGATTCTCTTCTTGGACTTCTCCAGTGCCTTTAACACCATCCAGCCCCCTATGCTTCAGGACAAACTAAACAGGATGGGAGTGGACCCCTATCTGGTGAACTGGATTCATGGATTGACGATTACCTCACTGACAGGCCACAGAACGTCAGGCTAACACCATGTCTGACACTGTGGTCAGTAACAATGGAGCCCCCCAAGGAAAAGTGCAGGCCCCTCTTCTCTTCAACCTGTACACCTCAGACTTTTGTTACAACTCGGAGCTATGTCACATACAAGTACACCGATGACACAGCCATCGTTGGGTGTATCAGGGGTGACAGAGAGGAGGAGTATCAGAGTCTGGTGGGGGACTGCTCTCTGGTGCCACACTAACCGGCTACAGCGCAACACCTTTAAGACAAAGGAGCTGGTCATTGACTTTGGGAGGTCCAGGCCAAGACCGCGACCAGTCCTGCTAGAGGGAGCTGAAGTGGAGGCTGTAAAATCATACAAATACCTTGGGATGTGGCTGGATAATAAATTGGACTGGACAACACACACCAGCTACCTGTATGGGAAGACACAAAGCAGGTTGTATTTCCTAAGGAGATTGTGATCCTTCAACATCTGCAGCAAACTGCTATGGATATTTTACCAGGCTGTGGTTGCCAGCATCCTCTTCTACACTGTGGTGCGCTGGGAAGGCAGCATATACAAGAGGGACACCTCCAGACTGGATAAACTGATCAGGCGGGCCGGCTCTGTGGTCGGCATGAAGCTGGACTCACTGGTGACGTGGCAGAGGACACTGGACAAACTGCTGGACATTATTGACAATGCCTAGCCACCCCTGCACACCGTCGTCAGCAACCAGAGGAGCCTGTTCAGTGGAAGGCTTCTCCTTCCCATGGTTAGAACCAACAGACTAAAGAACATCTTAGTCCCTCATTCCATCACACTCTACAACTCCTCACTCGGGGGGAGGTGGTGGAAATGAGGAAATAGTGTAAAGAGTACAGAAGGGAAAGAGTGGTGCACTGTGCAATAACAATAATCTAATCTACCCACATATATACCTTGCCACTATTCTTCTTTTTTTGTGCAATAACCTAATTCACCACTTAATTTAACTGCTAATTTAATTTATTTAACTTCTAATTTCTGCGATGTCATTTATCATTTATTTATCCACTGTATGACAACACAATGCCACATACAGCCATATATTTTATCTATATTTATCCTTTATACAGTTCTCTACATTTATTTTATTTTATTAGAGGTCCGAGCAGTGAAGCTGCTTGGCCCTTATGGTTTCTGTAACGGTTTTTTTCCCTCAAATTCTGTAGAGTAATACTGCAGCCTATACCGCAGGTCGACAACTCTTGAAATTTGTACTTATGGTTACCAATAACCCCCTCTACCCATAAACCCAAATTTACAATACGGTACAAATACCAAAGGTGGCGCTATTGTAAAAAAATCATGATTTAAAATCAGGATTTAGGCTAATTTCTCCTCATCAGATTGACCTGGACTCAAAATTCTTTCCGAATTTTAATCTCTAGAATCAGACGCATTTATAAAACCCTGAATGCCTCTTATGCCCTAAAAATGTATACTTTTCCCACAATTTCATATTAAAGCTCAACATGATAAAAAAGATTCACAGGCTACAAAATAATCAAAAATTCACCAAAATCGGCAAATAAAATCTTTAGACCAAGCCGCACGAAAATCATTGGACAGAATTAGTTTTATTTAGTTCCATTTGAGAAATATTGGCCAATAAAGTTGGAGCAGTTAGCTCATTTTTCTTATATGACCATTTTGTTGTTGTATAAAAAAAAACATACAACTATTATTAGGTGGATACCGTCCAAAACCCCCCACTACTAATAAACCCAAATTGTAGTACTGCACCAAAAGGTGGAGCTATTTAAAAAAATTAGGAACTAGCCTTATTTGTCGTTACGAGATTTACCTGGACTCAAAATTCTTTCGTCATATTAATCTCTAAAATCAAATGCATCTTTTTCACCCTAGTCTTCTGATCTGAAAATTTTTACTTTTCCCACAATTGCATAGCAAAGCCAAACATCCACAGTCTCAACCCTTTTGGCCTATATGACCATTTTGTTATTGTATAACTACCTTACGGCTATCATATTAGGTGGATACCATTAACAGTGCACATTTTCAGATCTGTACTCTTTTAAAAAAAGCCCTTAATTCTCTTGTGAAATGTGTGCTTGGAGTTTTCTTGATGCTGTGTGCTTATCAAGTGACATTTTCACCATGTGGGGCCACCATGAGGCTTCCTACAGTCCAGGAGTGTCAGTAGCTCAACGAGATAATGTCGTGTACTGGTGATCCTTAGATTGAGAGTTTGAATCCTGATTAGGGCATTGTGTACAAGCTGAACATGACATTCTGTCATTGCCACTCATTTAAGAAACACAACATTGAAGAGCCCCTGAAATTCATCAGGCAATCAACATTCAGGCTCATTAGTTTCCAAGAATCGGTCTGTCAAGACACAATAGGGCATTAAGGGGAACTTCTTTGTTAACCATTTTTCCTTCATAATGAACTCTCTCATATCAATATTTCTTCCATTAGTGTTCTTGACAACAAATGTTTAATTTCCCCAGAATTCAAAAGATTTTTCAGGGATTTGCTTTTAAGAAAACCCTTAATTCATTTGAGAAATGTTTCCTTGGAGTTTTCTGGATGTTGCGTGCTTATCAATAGACATTTTGACAATGTGAATGAGGCTACATTTCAGGTTTGTCAGTGGCTCAATGGGATATATGCCTTGTACTGGTGATCCTTAGTTTGAGAGTTTGAATCCCGATAATCCCAGACAATTATGAACATGACATTCAGCCATTGCTCTGCAGCCACAATCCCCTGAAAGTGGCGGCACAGCTTTTCTTCAGTTTCTTGTTTTATCTTATATTGTATGTATATTGTGTTGTGTTTCTGTAAGCTACTAGAAATACTATTTCCATGAGGGAGTCATCCCAAAAGGATCAATAAAGCCAAGTCTAATTCTATGTCCATGCGCGCATAGGCGTGTGTGCATTTGTGTGTGCATGTGTACGCAGGCACGTGCTTGTTTGTGCAGTCTTGTATAAAGTACTTGAAAGCGATACTTGAGTAAAAGTACAAGTTTCTTACCAGAAAATGACTTTGGTAGGAGTTAAAGTCACCTTTTAAAATATTACTTGAGTAAAAGTCTTAAAGTACCTGACATTTAGTGTACTTAAGTATCAAAAGTAATTGTCTGATATAAAATGTGACTTAAGTATTTAAAGTAAAGTAAAGGTATTTATTTTTTTCCTTACAGGGGAGTTTTTGAATGCCAATATTTCAGTGACTCTCGGTAGGCATAACAGGCCTCTCCTTCTTCCTGTATGAAGAAACTTTCACTCCAACGTACGAAAATATTTCTTGCAAATACGGCCACAGGTGTGTAACGTCACCACCACGGAGTTCATCAAGTTTGCCACTGTAGTCGAAATGCTCGTCATTTGCTACCGGAGTGGTAACATTAGCAGCAGAGCCTGCAGCAGGTGCTTCCATAATGGCATTGATAATGTGACATGCCCGGACAAGCGGGACTTCGTCTTCTTCGTGCTTGGTGGTTGGCATGACAACAAACAGACATTACGTCACCAACTCAAATTTCTTATGATTTTAATTTGTAGTAAAGAGTAACGAAGATGGTTAGGAGAAATGTATCAGAGTAGAAGTACCCATTTTATTTAGGAAATGTAGTGGAGTAAAAGTGAAAGTTGTCAGAAATATTAATGACGAAGTAAAGTACAGATATGTGAAAATTGTACTTAAGTACAGTAACAAAGTATTTGTACTTTATTACATTGCAACGCTGTTTGTTTGTGTGTGTGCGTGTTGTGTGTGTGCGTGCGTGCATGCGTGTGTGTGTGTGTGTTGTGTCCTTGTGTGCGTGTTTGTTGGTGTATGCATGTGCCTGTTTGTAATTGTGTCTATGTGTTTGTGTGTGTGTTTAGAGGCTGTTGGGCTGCAAGGTGGCGATGGTGTTCTTCCAGTACGGCGTCATGGCCAGCTTCTTCTGGCTGCTTGTGGAGGGGCTTTACCTCCACGCCCTATTGGCTGTCTCCTTCTTCTCCGAGAAGAAGTACTTCTGGGCCTATATTCTGATTGGTTGGGGTAAGAATGGTTGTCCAATCATGCCTTTTTACCACACTGCAAACAAAAATAGGAACTTGACCTTTAGAGGTAGTATAGATGCACAACAGGAAGTGACAGGCAACGAAATTGACGGAAGAACCTGTCTAGATTGTGTTCATACGTTTGTCGTTGTGTCTCCAGGAGGGCCGATGGTCTTCACCACAGCTTGGACCATCGCAAAGGCCAAGTACAACGATGTGGGGTAGGAACCGGCCCAGACCGGAATGAGTGTGTCCTGGAGTGACAAAACAAACCCGAAGTGGAATAAGTGTGTCCTGGAGTGACAGAACAAACCCAAACTGTAATGAGTGTGTCCTGGAGTGACAGAACGGGCCAAATCTGAAATGAGTGTACCCTGGAGTGACAGAACCGGACAAAACTGGAATGATGTGTCCTGGAGTGACATAACGGGCCCAAACCCGTTGTTTCCTAGAGTGATGCTGGACTGACTTGTGTTTGTTTTCCTGTGCCAGGTGCTGGGATATCATCGAGAACACGGATGGGTTCTGGTGGATAATTAAAACTCCCATACTGGTCTCCATTTTGGTACGTTCCCACTAACGTACAAACATTCTTCATTACTCATCAATGTTTACCATATCATCAGAGACAGAATCTGAAAGATAAATTCCGATTTTTGCCATATAGTCCAGGCAAAGTCAGATTTGACTAGGAACAAATTGCAAATAAAATATAGCTAATTTGCATAAATCCAAATAATAATATTATTTGAAAATATGGTTAATTTAATTTTGATGAAATTCTCATTTGCATTAATCCAATATGGCTGCCAAAAATCTAAATTTCCCATATTTTTGCTCTCAGAAGACATATTCAACTGATTTTAGCTCATACAATATTGCTTTGGTACACCAGGATTCATTTAAACTATATTGCAATTTGAGTGTGGTGGTGGAGTAATGCACCCCCAATCAAGAACTTACTGGAAATCTCCACCGGACTTCAGACACCAGAGGACATCAGCATGACTGCTTTGGTTGCTTGGAGGGGAAGAGAGGGTCATTCAAACAGTGCAGGGGGGTGACTAAAGAGTTCATACTTGATGGCACAAAATTATGGAAAATCTTATGTTTGCTCTCCCAATGTTACCAGTCTCTTGAATATCAGCTGAATCCACCTTTATGGATTCTCCTTTGATCTTCATTGCTGATCTTGATCAAAGTGTCATCGTTTGGTCAGCCTTCCGGAATATGAACTCTTGAAGCATTCTCGATGATGGGATCTCTGTCTCTGAGATGGCTGATCAAGTCTAGTGTGTCACTGAAATCTCTCTCCTGTCTAGGCTTCGACATATCTTTGTGCTGTTCGCTGGTTTCATACACCACGGAACTTCTGCATGGCATCATTGACGTTTGCCCAGGCAGGCATCGTCATGAACCAAATTAAGCATTGAGTCTCTGTTATACCCTTTTCTTGTGTCGGGGCCTGTGTGTTCTTATAACTTCTCATCATCACTTGTTCAGTAATGAGGTCTGTGAACAGCCCCCCCCGATACGCTGCACCACATGATATCCTTCCACAAACTTCTGATGGACATCTGGGTGTTTCAGTCAGATTGATCATCTAATGAAGGTATACAAATGCAGACTTTGCATATAGCCTATGTCTGGCTGCTTCAAAGTATGGCAGCATTTCATGTACCGATTAAAGGTGCAATTTCCAGTTCCATGTCCGTTCAGCTTTAAGTAACCTTCGAAGGATGTCCACCATATCGAGATATTGGACTCATCGTTTTGCTGTTTGTGTAGTCATCATTTCCTTCTTCTCATTTATTTTACCTTGGGTTGTCACCAATGCTTCTGCTGAACACACTTCTACCGCAGATAACGTACCAGACATTGCTCCATCATACAGTTTTGCTGCTGCTGTCAAGTTGGTTGTGACTATATCTCGTTTGTGTGTCTTGTATCCCTTCATAATTTTTGTCAGGATCAGAAGTAGGTATTTGGTCTTCAGATTCCTCAGCTGTCTCCTTGTTTGGTACTGGTATATTGTATGCATCTGCAACAAGAATGGGTTTGAGTGCAACATCTACTAGCATATGGCCACGCACTGCCCTTTACACAGCCTTGCAAGTCATCATGTGGCTGACCGTGTTGCCAGGGTGTGCAACCTCGAGGACTTCTTGCAGTCCTGAGCCTGCCATCAGGTTTCAGATGCCCAGGAAGCTCACGTGCATGTGAAATCCACCAAGCCTGAGGATCATGTGCATCAGGGGACTGGTGTTTGGCTGAGACCGGATAATAATTTATACTTTTTCGGGCTGGTCAAATGTGAGGACTTCAGTTACATTATAATTAATCAGCCTGAGCTGATACAAATTGCAGTGTAGAGTAGATGCAGGATACATTGCTTGGATTAAGGCCAATCATTGGTAGGAACATTACATTGATGAAGACATCTTGAAATACTGAATATTGAGACGAATAACAGCAGCAATATCAGCAGCCGTCAAATGTACTCTAGGAACAGGCTTGTTGCCTTGTGTTGCTGGTGTAACCGCAACAATTATACCCATTCCATGGAACGTACCAGAACCATCGACTGCATCGACATATTGTGTTCTGATGTATACCCAGGTATTTGAGTACCTTGTGATGCTGCTGCATTCCTTTCATATCTCATAGGCACATGAGAAACCTTGTCCATGAAGCGTGTCTACTAAGAAACGGGATGAAAAGTGATGGTGCACTTGCACTTGAAGGCCTAGTTGCAGAGGTGCTAGGATGGCCCTTGGACGTATTGTTTGCATGATACATTGTCCAATTCACAATATTATTTTTTCCAGCATGCATTTTTCTGTGACTTTCCACTATTTTAATTATTTGCATACGATGTATGAGAGCAAGGATATGACAAAATACCGCCATTTGGATTAATGGAAATTAACATTTAATCCTAACAAATAATGACATATTCCAAATTAATCCTTGTGTCAAAAATAACATATTTTAGCATTTTAAATCATTAAATTGTGTGTTCTGCAAGCATAGATATGGCCGTTTATGTATTTTGTGGCCATATTGGATTTCTGCAAATTAAACATGTTACCGCAAATGTTATTTTTTAGGACTTTTAGTATATTGTTCAGGGACCATCGTAGATATGCTCTGCATTAAAATAAATTCGGTTGCAATTTTTTCCAAGTTGAGTAAAAAAAAGTGTTACATTTTCCTGGACTATTATATAGTCATCCATGCCCTATATCCATCCCCTCAAACACTTGAGATTATTGCCGGTATAATTCTTCTTCCTCAATTTAATCACACGTCGATGCAACCAAGATGTCAGTATGACCTCTCACGGCTCCAGGGTCAGGAAAGGATGATAAGATGATAACAAGCAATTGTTCTCTTGTCCATGGCGTCGCTTACCTGACAGTTAGGCTTTCCTATGTCTGCTTAAACAGTCTTTGGTTTCACAGCACCAAGCACTCAAATACAGAATCACAATAGAGAATATCATCTTTTAAAATGCAAAACAATTGAATTTAGATGAAGTATGTTAGTGTGTGTATTTGTGTGTACGTTTAAGTTTTAAGCGTGGAAAATATTGAACCTGTGTAGTGGCTTTATGTGTTTTTTTTTCCATTTTAAAACGTGTGAAATGAGCGGGTTAAAAGTGAGAAACAGCAATTCAATAAAGGTGAAAAAGTATTTTCTAAAAAGCTTTAGTGACTTGGAAAAGGATCACATAAAGTATTTTCTAGGTCTTTAGTGACATGGAAAAGGAACACATAAGGGCCCTATCTTGCACCCAGCGCAATTTACTTTCTACAACGACTCATGAATTGTTGCTAGTTTGCAGCCTGGCACAAAGCTAATTTTCCCCACAGTAAACTCGAGCCACTAAACTTCGTCCTGAGAGGCGTGTCGGCGAAAAGCGAGGCATTCTCCGGCGCAAATGATACATGGTGCTATCTTACAGATCGATTTTGCAATTGCGCAACTGACCGAGCGGCACAGTTGGTGTTGCTATTTTGATGTGCATAGAAAGGTCGGAACGTAACATAAGCTTACACATACGTAGGCTAAACACAGCACAAACATGCAAACAATTTCCCTAATCTCAATATTATGATGTCAAAGATTATTCATAAACGTGAAACTGCATAGAAATAGCATGTGGATTGTGGAAACATTTTCCATAGGGGCTTCATGAATGAATACTGTAGTACGCTATTCCATGCGTTAAAATAATAATAACAATAAACTCAAGCAAAGTACATCCCAGCCTTCCAAAACCAGGGGACACTGCAAACTCATTGTCAAAATGTCAACTCGTCAGTTTCAATTGCACTCATGGCTGTTAAAGGGGATGGGAGATGGCGCTCTCATTGGTTTATTGCATGTTAAGTCCAAAACACACCTAACGGTAATCAAGGTACTTCAGACCAGCCATTTTTAGATTTGCGTCGGGTGCAAGAGTCATTTATCCGCCAATATAATAGCAACAGCGCCAGAGACCCGCCCACAAAGCAACTTCCGTTTTGTGCTTCTCACTTGTGTTTCGACCGTTAAAATAGATCCCATAAAGTCCTCTTTAGGTCTTGACATGGAACAAGTGACATGGAAAACACGTAAAATACTTTTCAGGTTTTTAATGACATGGAAAAGGAACACATAAAGTACTTTTAAGGTCTTTAGTGCCATGGAAAGGAACACAAAGTACTTTTTGTATCTTTAGTGACATGGCAAAGGAACACAAAGTATTTTCTAGGTCTTTAGTGACTTGGAAAAGGAACACAAGTATAAAGCGAAAGCCTTGTCCTATTATTCCCTGAGTCCCAGCAGTTATTTTTCCAGCAGACTATATTAAAAGCACACAAACACTTTTGTGTTTTGATAAAGCTCTCTGACGTCTATTATTCATGTGTGATGCATGTTTTGAGGGCCTCTTTTCAAGGCTTCTGTCTCTCGGCCCATTACTCAGGAGGGTACTTGGCCGGGCAGGTTCTGCTTAGTTATTTGGTGCTAGGCCTACCATTTTCGGCCTGGCCTCAGCAGTATCTCCTGAGCCTGTCTGGGGTGGCCGGACAGTGGTGGAGAAAGCTTGGGCCACCGCCATGGACGCTTATCCCATTTGGATGCCAACATTTTCATTAAACGTTTCTTTATTATTCGATATGATATGATACAATAGTACTTTATTGTCAGAGCAAGTCTGAAATTTGTCCCTCATCCTAGCAGCTATATTTACAAACATCACAGACAAGACGACAGGAAAGGACATCAAAAACAGGACATCAAGATAGGACCCACAAATATAATAAAAGTATCTAAATGAAGACACCTGCTTGATTTTTTTCTTGATGGGATGGATTATACAAGCCAAATACAATCTCTTCTGTTTTCTTGTTTTCTGTTTTCTCTGAAGTGTATCATTGTCTTTAAACCTTCTTCCAGACTGTTGATCACCTTAAGGGTGAAACGTCTTTCCAACTATACATGGCTCTCAACTTGTATCTTAAAACATTATGTAAAATGGATGACATTTTCATATATATGTATATAAGAAAAGATCCTTATGAAGAATCATTTTTTTTCTTCGTAGCATGCTTCATAATTTCTTCCCATCTCTTGCAAATGTTGTGCAGATGAACTTCTTCCTCTTCATCTGTATCATTCGAATACTTCGTCAAAAGATCAACTGCCCGGATATAGGAAGAAACGAGTCAAACCAGTATTTGTAAGTTAATTTGAATGTTTCTTTCCTATTGCAACCTGTATTATTTATTTTTCTTTATTAGTTATAATAATGGTAACCCTAGGGTGTATTATTTATGTCCTGGTCAAAACTTGGACATTCTGTGGAGGTTAACGCGATGTACAAGTTTATTTTAGAAGGGTACAGGCAGTTATCTCTAAGGTAGCATTTGGATAAAGATCGATAGCCTGTGTGGGAGTTAAGCATGAAACCATGGCTCATCTTAATCTCCCGGGGGCAGACATTATTGGACTATTTGATTTTTCTCTGCTAGGATTTCAAACACCCGGATAATACTTTGGCGTGAATTCTTTCCCATTGATACTGACATCTGTTCTTCCGTCTGTCTCAACGATCGCCTGGGAAGAGGAACCTCTGTAGGGAGTTTTATTTTCGCCTGTAGGCTTCATCCAAACTTTCTAAGCCTCTAACCTCTTGTTCCTCTGTTACAGGAGATTGGCGAAGTCTACCCTGCTTCTGATCCCTCTGTTCGGGATCAACTTCATCGTGTTCGCCTTCATCCCTGAGCAGTTGAAGACAGAGATGCGCCTGGTTTTCGACCTGATTCTGGGATCCTTCCAGGTACACTCGGGCCCTTTTAGCATTAGCATTGTTTTAACTGATCAGTAGTAGATATTCTACTTACATTTCATTTATATTTAGGACATTTAGCAGATGCTTTTATCCAAAGTGACTTACAATAAGTACATTTGTCATAAAAAATGTTAAACAATATATCTAGATTAACCCATTCCCTGTAAACAACAAAGGATAAGATGCTACATAACTAAGAGTCAGTTTATCATACCTTTAACCAGGATGTGTTTTGGAGTTTTTTTATGTCATCCTGATCCGTCAAACCTCTTTAAGGAGCCATTGAACCCAAATCCCTTTTTATTTAGTTTTAAATATGTCTTATATGATTGTCAACATAGTAATCTATGAAACTTTATCAACATAGTAATCAATGACAGTTCTTTAGTGACGTCTGAAAGCCTTGACAGAGGCACTCAGACATCACTAAAGAACAACCCCTGGATCAGCCCTGTTAGTCAGCAATTTCAAAATTCCATGTGTTAATCCTGCAGAAGGCCCTATTCTGGTGTTGATAGTCTCGTACTCAGTGGGACTGTACAAAACATCTTTGGCTACTCACTTGCAGAGAGCTGCTTGTCTGCAATATCATCGGTGGGAGCAGGAGGAATCAGGAGTGTTCATGTATTTGTAATGGTGTTGATGCCTCATTAAACATTGATATAAATATTCATAAATAGTTGTCAAAGGAATCCATGAAAACATTATACTATTTTCCAATCGTCTTCAGATAAAATAAAAGACTTTGTGAATACAAGGCGTTCACTTCTGGCTCTGTCCTGCTGATCCGTATTCTCGGGAGCTAGCGAGCGATGGCTCATCAGGGTGTAGTCAATTCCACCCTGTTGACCGAAGAGCTCATCAGGGTGTAGTCGACTCAATTAGAGCATTTAGCAGACGCTTTTATCCAAAGCGACTTACATCGGTTAATACACACATTGACACACCGACGGCAGAGTCAACCATGCAAGGCGACAGCCAGCTCGTCAGGAGCAGTTAGGGTTAAGTGTCTTGCTCAGGGACACACCAACACTCAGCTAGGAGGACTCTACACTGTCCTGGAGACAGAGGAGCACAACAGGGTGTGGTTGACTCCACCCTGTGTCCTAGAGACAGAAGAGCTCATCAGGGTGTAGTCGACTCTACCCTGGAGACAGTGGAGCTCAACAGGGTGAAGTCGACTAGGCAGGTTTGGAGCACATGGCAGTGGTCCCAGTGGTCCCTCACCCTGGCAGAGTCACAGCGGTCAGCCTGCTGTTAGAGCCCGATGAGAGGGAGAGGAGCCAGACCACCTGACCAAGAGTACTGGTTAATTAACGAGATTAACATTCTGTCCCCACACTCCTTGTTAACCTCATGTCTCAGTTGTCCCAGACTTCTCCGCCAGCATGTGGAGTGTTTTGTAGTTACTCTGATGGTGATGGGTTGTACTCAGCCTCACTTTGCTTTGGATAAAAGTATCTAAATGGTAATGTATCTCCTGTTAGTTTACCTTTTTGACACACTGTAATGTCATTCATAGCCGATAAATCCTTCACACAGGTATTGAGCGTGAGCATACACATCATAACAGCGCGTGTAACCCTCCAGCAGGGCTGAGTGATATCAGGCTCATATCTAGAGTGTGTACCCCAGACCGGGCTCATGTCTAGAGTGTGTACCCCAGACCTGGCTGATATCTAGAGTGTGTACCCCAGACCGGGCTGATATCTAGAGTGTGTACCCCAGACCTGGCTGATATCTAGAGTGTGTACCCCAGACCTGGCTGATATCTAGAGTGTGTACCCCAGACTGGGCTGATATCTAGAGTGTGTACCCCAGACCGGGCTGATATCTATGTGTGGTCCTCAGGGCTTCGTGGTGGCCGTGCTGTACTGTTTCGTCAACGGGGAGGTAGGTACCAGCACCTTCCACACTCGATTCATGTCCTGACCTGGCATTCTCACCTGGTCATGCAATGCAACAAGCACTATATTTGGCACTTACACACTCACACTCACAGAGGTGGATGTTGGGTGTGAGGAGCGATGAGTCACTCCTCCTCAATGGGTGGAGGAGAAGTATATGGAGGGTTGTGTCTGGTGGCAGCTTCCTTTGGCACTCTTTTATTCTGGGTGGGATGTGGGTTGGGGTGGGTGGAGGCTGGCTGCCGCTCCAGAATATGAACTCACTGGCTTTGTGTCGCCCATGGGAATACTGAGAAGATGCTAAAACCAAGCTCAGAGAGATTTAATGCGTTGTCAGGTTATTTAGAAGCCGTGCCAGAGACGACATCACATGGAACACAACATGAAGCCTCCACCCTCTCTCCTCTACTCCCTCTTCTACTCTCTCCTCCACTCTTTACTC
Source organism: Melanogrammus aeglefinus (assembly GCA_900291075.1). Classification (NCBI taxonomy): domain Eukaryota; kingdom Metazoa; phylum Chordata; class Actinopteri; order Gadiformes; family Gadidae; genus Melanogrammus; species Melanogrammus aeglefinus. Next base: position 66,994 of record OLKM01002195.1, read on the forward strand.
CACCCTCTCTCCTCCACTCTCTCCTCCCCTCTCTCCTCCACCCCCTCTCCTCCACCCTCTCTCCTCCCACCTCTCTCTCTCTCTCCCACTCCCTCTCCTCTACCCTCTCTCTCTCCTACCCTCTCCTCCCTCCCTCTCTCTCTCCTCCTCCACCCCCTCTCCTCCACCCTCTCTCCTCCACCCTCTCTCCTCCACACTCTCTCCTCCACACTCTCTCCCCCAACTCCTCTCCTCCACCTCCTCTCCTCCACTCTCTCTCCTCCACTCCCTCTCCTCTACCCTCTCTCTTCTACCCTCTCTCCTCCTCTCTCTCTCTCCTCCACCCCCTCTCCTCCACCCTCTCTCCTCCACCCTCTCTCCTCCACTCTCTCTCCTCCACTTTCTTCTCCACCCTCTCTCCTCCACCCTCTCTCCTCCACCAGGTGCAGGCGGAGGTGAAGAGGAAGTGGCGGCGGTGGTTGCTGCAGCGCTACATGGTTTCAGACTCCACCAAGTACCCACAGCCGTCCAGCAACGGGAACACCTTCAGCACCCAGATCTCCATGCTGACCAAGTGCAGCCCCTTGACCCGCCGGGCCTCCTCCTCCATCCCTGAGGACTCCTCCCTCATCTGACCTCCATCGCCATGGAGACGTGTCAACGTGTGTGTATATATCCCCGACCGCAAGGACTGCTCCGTCATCTTGCCTACTGGCCGCCCCACTTTTGGAAGCTGTGAATCGTTTCAGAATTATAGAAGCTAAGAATCGCTATTCATGCGTGAATGTTTTTCTTCTACACTCAAACGACAAGCATTCAACACCTTAGCTCTCCTGTATTATATCGATGGCATACATGGAAGCTTTCAGACATAGGGATCAGAGGACTATAAATACACATTTGCGCACAAGCAGACAAAATGAGAAAATTAGGTTATGCATGTAAATTCGCTGATTATAAACATTCCATTTTCACAAGCAGCTCATCAAACTTACTCACAAAAAAAAAGAAATATCAATGCATTCATTAACCAGCCACAGCTGATCCTCTTGTGTTTCCACCAGCGATGACAACTTACAGTGAACGTAGGAGGACAGGGAACGTGACAGAGGCATCCCCTCGCAGCCCAAGCCCTCTGTCAGGGGCGGTGGATGATTCGTGTTACAACGGATAATCCCTTAATTCCCCATTGATTCCCTAAGCTTCCCTGTCAGTGAGCAACAGGAAATGTAACTTATTAGATGAGCTTGGCTGAGAATCCAATTGTGAAATGCAGGGAAAATAAAGGAAATCTGCTGGCGCTGCATTTTTATTTAATTATAAACTGATTGAAGAAATCATTTAAGAGGTTGACCCCTATGCTGCCTGATCCTCTACACTAATGCCCCCCTCCCCCCAACATCTTACAGGAAATAACATAATCAATACTTAGGAATCAATACGACTGGAATTAAGTCAGCTAGAGAGTAAACGGGAGGGCAAACCGAGAAACCGAGAGAAAATTGAATCGGTTAGTGGTGGTCGGTTCTGATCTCTCTGTCCTCGTCGTCCTCATCAGAGGCTGTCCTCCACCCCGCAGCCCACCTCCAGCCTCCTCACCAACCCTGAGGCTTAAGCCTCATCAGAGGCTGTTCTTCAGCCTCCTCACCAGACCCTGGGCCTTCGTCGTAACCTTTTGTCTCTCTTGTCAGGTTTGTTCTGACTAACTTCTTCATTTCATTGTCGATGGGCACTCCAGAGACTTTCAGAGGCATGTCTGTTAGAGTTCCTTTTTTGACCTGGTTAAAGATACATTCGTTAATAATTCTTATTTTTTGGAATGTTTTTACATTTTCATTTATTCGTGCTGAAATCAAATGAGCATCGCCATGAAAGAATGGTCAATAAGCTTTGTATAACAAGGTTTCAACTCTATTTGATAGTCCCAACCACATCAGATAAACTGCCTTGGCACAATAATTCCAACCCATTAGATCTACAGGGACATGATGAAAAGCAGGACATTTCATGCAGAATAATTCGTAGCCTACTGCTCGTGTAAAGGCGCAATCGTAACCCTTCAATGGTTCCAGTCAGATCAGCCATTACACTGTGGAGCGAGGAGGAGGCTGAGAATGCTTCACAACACTTGACTCTCTCCATCAGTCATCAGTGGATTAATGAAGTCACACGTGCATGTGGAGACGGCTGCTCACGCTAGGCAGCCCTCCAGGAGCTAGCTAGCTAGCTGAGGTTCTGCGTCAGCAGCGGCTGTCAGAGTTTATGTTAAGCTAAGTGAATTGCGGAGAGCAAGCTCCTTTCACAATACTGTCACCAGTTATCCACTTCACGAGGTTGGACTTGAAACTCAAGACTGCCTTATGTGATTTCTAAGAGAAAACGTCTGGCCCAAACTAGAGAGCTGCCATCTCAGTCCACAGGGTTGAGTGTTGGCAGAGAAATAACTTGTTTATGTTTCCCCTCAAGAGATTAAACCCATACCAATGGTTGTGGGATAAACCATGTGGATTGGCTGGGAGAATGGGGGGGGGGTCTATTAGAGGTTACTATGATGTTCAGGTGCCTTTCAGCTTATGAGCCTTGATTTGGTTTATTCTCCAGTTGATGTTCTCATGTAGCACTAGATCACATGTCCCAAGAGGGCCACTGAAGCCTAAGACTCCAGTTTGTTTGTGAAGGAATGCTCTAATTTCTTTGTTTTCTAACAAGAATTCTTTGAACATTTTGAGAGCCATACAGTATGTTGTACTATTGAAAATACCTCCTTCCATAGCTTCATACATGGTGGATGTTTTTAAAAGTGAAGATATCTGAAGGATTGAGTTCCAAAGCTGGGTGAGCCCCATAAACAGCAACAAACATACCTCCTGGTAACATCTTGGTAAGAAAGTCTGCTGTATATCATTCCTAAAAGTTGGATTAGGACATTTGGAGCTGTTCCACTATGACTGGTCGCAATGGCAACAGAAGAACAAACAAAGGTGCTTCAAACGGTGATCCTGGTGGTCCTCAGTTTGTGACAATGGACTTACTGAATTACTGGACCAACAGAAGAACTTCTATGAGGATCGGCTGAAGAGGCAGGAGACTTCATTTCACAGTTTTTCTCAAATGATCATCGACTCAACAAACAAAAGAGTTGACTCAGTTCTGAGGGTGAGCTACAAGAAATTAAGGTGAGCCTGAATTAGGCTACTCTCAAAGTGATACTTGATAAGTTAAAAAATGATCTAAATGCGCAACAATGTGAGTCCAAGAGCTTAACCGAGCAAGTGAACAATCTGAAATCAGGTCAAGCTGCAAATGGAAAGTGTGAGCAGATGGACTACCTACAGATTCAAAGCAGGAGGAATAATCTTGTGATAAATGTAAGTCGCTTTGGATAAAAGCGTCTGCTAAATGCCGTAAATGTAAATGGAGGCTTAAGGCTAGAGATGTTCACCACGACGCTGAAGATGGAGACCTCTGGAAATTGAGAGAGCTCATAGGAATGGGAAGTTCAGAAGCAACGGGGAAAAGCCGAGAACAGTGGTGATCAAGCTGCTGCGCTTCAAGGATAAACAGCTAGTCACGGCCAGGGCTAGAGCCGACCTGAAGAACACCTTGATCTAGATCAGTGAGGACTTTTCTGAAAGGGTGAGGAAGAGAAGAGCTGAGCTGCTGCCTGCTATGAAGGAGGCGAGAGCAAGAGGAGATTACCAAATTGTCTAATCTAATCACATACATGTCCTTGCCTTGCGTGAAACTCACCTAGACTCCTCTTTAGAGGATGCTAATTTGAGCATACACTCTGTTTATAAAAGATAGAAAATTGAGGTGGGGTTGGCATGATTATACAGAGTCAAATACAAGCTAAAGTGAGTAATCATTTAATGGTGGATGATATAGAGGCTCTTTTGGTTCAGGTTCACCTACCACATTCAAATCCTATTCTGCTCGGTTGCTGTTATAGGCCCCCGAATGCTAGAATAGAATACTTGACAGGAATATGTAACCTCATTGATAACATTTCTGACAAAAACAAAGAATTGTTTATGCTGGGAGATTTCAACATTGACTACCTTTCTTCAGATTGCCATCTGAAGAAGAAGCTTCTTTCAGTAGTCAATACCTGTAATTTAACCCAAGTTATTGACCAACCAACCAGGGTATTTATTTGTAAGACCGGTACCAAGTCATCAACCTGTATTGATCACATCTATACTAATTTTCCAGAGCATAGCTCAAAAGCTGTATCTTCATCCATTGGTTTCAGTGATCATAACCTGTTTGCCATTACTAGAAAAATCAAGGTTCCTAAGGCAAGTAGCAAGATAAAATACCACCGGACATTCAGGAGGTTTAATCATGACCTTTATGTGAAGGACATCAGTGATGAGCAGTGGTCAGATGTGTGTTTGGAGAATGATCCAGATATTGCGCTGAGTACATTTATGGAAAAGCTAACCAAGGTGGCTGGCAAGCATGCCCCCTTAAGGAAACACACAGCTAGACATAACAGTGCTCCATGGTTGAGTAAGGAACTGAAGACTTTGATGACTCAGCGTGATAATGCTAAAAAGGTTGCAAATAAATCAGGTTGCCTGAATGATAGGGAAAAATACTGTAGATTAAGGAACATGGTTACATGGTTACATGGTTACACAAAACTGAACAAGAACATAAAAAAAGATTATTATCAACAGAAGCTCAGTTATGCTAAAAACAACAGCAAGGAAATATGGAAAACACTGAATGAAATTATGAGACGGAAATCAAACATGACCAACACTTATGTTGACTGTAATGGTGTTTTCATTACTAAACCACAGGAAATTGCAAATGATTTTTAATGATTTTTTTTATTAATAAATTGATAAATAAAGAGCCACTATGACTCCTAAACATGGCTCTCTATCGCATGCATTGATTGACAATTGTATTATGAGAGGGAAACGGTGTTCTTTTGAATTAAATGTCGACACCGAAATGGTTGAGGAAATGTTTTTACATTTACATTTACATTTAGGGCATTTAGCAGACGCTTTTATCCAAAGCGACTTACAATAAGTACATTTGTCATAAGAAGTGCAACAATATCGCTGTCGGTACAGAAAGGATGCTAATAGAACCAGTGCAAGTACAACAATCACTAGGCTAACCAATTCCCCATGTTACAGCAATGATAGCAGCTACTGCAGTTGCTACACAGTTAATTACTATAATACAATACAATACAATACAACACAATACAATACAGTGTACAATGGTGGCCAGAGGGGGGAGGGTGGCTGTGCAGAGTCGAGGTGGATTCTGAACAGGTGAGTCTTGAGTCTTTTTCGGAAGATAGTGAGCGACTCTGCGGTCCTGAGAACGGCAGGGAGCTCGTTCCACCACTGAGGTCCCAAAACCGAGAAAAGTTGTGACTTTGCTGAATGACCTTTTGCTAGCTGATAATTTCTGATGAATTATCTCCTGGAATTGACAATGCGGATGGGATACTACCCACGGTTAGTCTGGCTATTTCAAGACAAAGCTCATTCGTAGATTGCACGTTGGTCTGGGGAAGATGATGTCATTTTCTTCAGCATAAGATTCGTGATCAACGGTCCTAGTTCAACTGACTCTGTACGCGATTGGCTGCTTTTCATCGCTTCTCTGTTGTCATTGTATTAAACCCTTAGACCCTTGTGCCGGGCAAACTCAAATCGCTGGCAGAATAGGCGACCTTGAGTTAGAATGACCTGCCAGTCTAACTCAAGGTTGTAGCCAGAGAGCTTTGTGTTCCTGTATGTCATATGTTTAGAAGATGTTTGACCAACTCCTCATGCCCTGGATTATGGAAAGAAGCTAAAGTGATCCCCTTGCCAAAAACTAAAAAAGCTACCTTTTCTGGGGCTAATAGTAGTCTACTACCAGTACTGAGCAAGATATTGGAAAGGATTGTTTTTAATCAAATTCAAGACTATTTTATGAATAATGAACTTATAATAAAATCCCATGCATATTGAGTTGGTCATATGAGGTTTAAAGAAATGGACAACAAAATAATTGTGGGTACTGTCATGCTTGATTTTTGTTTGGCTTTTGACATTATTAATTGACTCACTGCTAATTGCTAAACTCAAGTGCTATGGTTTTGCTGATACTGCCCTCTCTTGGATGGAGAGTTATCTGTCTCGCAGGAGACAAAGACTGTTTTTCAATGGAAGCTTATCAGTCAGCAAATATGTCCTCTGTGGAGTGCCTCAAGGAAGCTGTCTGGTTCCTCTTTTATTTTCTATCTTTACCAATGACCTGCCCTATGTTCTGAAACAGACAAAAGTAGCAATGTATATTGATGGCTCAACTATGTTCTGTGCTGCGTCTACATGCAAGGAACTGACTGATGTATTATGCAAAGAATTACAAGCTGTGTCTGTAGAAGTCATAATTAGGTTTTCTGCATTTTGTCTTGACATTATTAGTTAAATTATAATTCTTTGTTATTGAGTTTATGTGAAATGATTTCAGTAAATATACGCATGAATCGATGTCCTTAATACTAAATATTGTTATTCACCTAGGACTAACCTGCATGTGTTACCGTAATCCCCTAGCCACTCCTTCTCAACGTGCTTCTGTGTAGAGCTTAATTGGCCCATTGACGATGACTGTATCAGGTTACATGGCGGAGAAGGAACGGTTTTCTGACCGCATACGAATACCCATACTCATATGCATTGGCATACTCAATGTACTTTCATATTGTTTAGGAAACCGTATTTGTAATCCGTTATTTTGAACTGCTTGAAAATCAACCGGACTGAATAAACTCTCAACAAGAATCCTACTCTCTCTTCTTCAGAATGTGTGTCGGGAGAACTCTGCAGCCTTATGGCCAAAAAACCTGGTAGAATGGCCATAACAGTGTCTGATTGGGTAGAGGACAACAAATTAGTATTGAACATCACTAAGACTAAGTGCATGGTTATTGGTACCAGGAGAAGGATTGGATTGAGACTCCTGTTTAAACAACCCAGTCTCACGAAAATACGTGACACTGTCACGTCACGTCATTTAATCTATTCATTCGTGATCCGGGACACGTAATTTCAGATTTTTCGTGCGAAAAAAACACAAATTTCAAACTCAGTGCGAAAAAAACACAAATTTCAAACTCATTTTAAAAAGAAGAGATGAAGCAGCTACCTTTTTTCCGTCGTGGTTTGCTTACAGAGCAGCGCACCTGCATTAAATATATCCGTGAATTGTCACAATTTCTCAGAATTAAAGGTGAAAGTAGAAATGGGTGGCCAAAAGCTGTCATATTGTTCAAAATTTGTGCTTTTGGTACGAAAAAAATTGAAATTACGTGCCCCAGATCACGAATGAATAGATTAAATGACGTGACAGTGTCACGTATTTCCGTGAGACTGGGTTGGTTTAAATCTATGTGTGGTATTCAAATAGAGCAGATAAGGAAAATGTAATTTCTTGGCATTATAATAGATTAACAATTATTATGGTCTGACCATATTGATTAAATTGCTGTAAAAATAGGACAGGGTATTACTATGACTAGAAAATGTTCTTTCTATGTGACACCTTCAGTAAGGAATCAGTTGATTCAGGCTCTAGTTAGTATATACATGGTAAATCATAGTGTATTACTGGGTAATTACCACTGGTAATAAGAAGGTAAATACAAACCACTTCATCAACAGTGGTTTGGGGTTTTATAACTAAAATTAAGTTTGTGTTGATTGCATGGGAAAGGGAATAACCAGTTACAACTTACATGGTAAGAGCCTGGTAATACAATGGAAACAATCAAAGCTTCCTTTTACAGTACAGTTTCAGTTTACTAAGTAGGTAAATTGTAATTTTTTATTTAGTAACGTTGCAGAACGTACATCGTACAAGTTCCAGTTTACTGCATGGACAATGGAATGTATGTAATACAAATTATATGGTAAGAACCTGGTAATACTATGGAAACAAACAAGGTTTCCTTTTACAGTACAGTTTCAGCTTACTTACTTGGTAAATTGTCATGTTTTTTTTGTCATGTTACGCTGCAGAACGTACATGGTACCAGTTCCAGTTTACTGCATGGACTGGAATGTATCTATTCAAAATTATATGGTAATAACGTGGTAACACCATGAAAACAAATGGCTTCGTAACCAGTATTTAAGAAGATGTACATGACACTAGAGGAAAACTGTTCCTGCTGAGGTTTTTACCAGGTAAGTAATTCCATAGTTTCTAAGGTAAATCTAATAAACCCTTTCTAAATGGATGCAGCTATGAATAATAACTGTAAGAAAAAGTAATTTATTGGAAAGTACTTTGGAAAGTACTTGGAAGGTAATTTCTAGATAGTACATCATCAAGCTTGTGTTGTTGCCAACATAAACCTTGGATAACTACAAGTGTAACTTGAATTAATAGGTGTTTCTAAGAATTGTTTGCCTAAATTCCTAGGAAGTACACAATAATATCTGAGTTATTACCAACCTAAATCAGTTACAACTAGACGGTACTTAGTTGAGTTGATGGGTAATAGTGGAGGTTTTACTTAGTAATTCAGCTGTAATTCCTCTGTATTTACCTTCTGATTACCAGTGGTAATTACCCAGTAATACACTATGATTTACCATAGATTTACCAGGTAAATACCTAGTAATTAGGGGACTGTAAAAGTAAGGGTTACCATATAGCTTACGGTAACACTTTATTTGAAGGTGTATGCATAAGACAACCATAACCATGACATGACACCTGTCATGAACATTATGAATAGTTATGACTGTTGTCATAAAGTGTCATTCGGCCAATTATGTCACGTTTAATGCAACATTGATGTTGTATGACTCTCCTGGAACCGTCACCTTATCGTGGTGAAGAGGTTTGCGTGTCCCTGTGAACCTGAGGGCTGTGTTGTCTGGAGCCTTGTGCTCCTGGTAGGGTCTCCCATGGCAGAGTGGTCTCAGGTGAGGGGCCAGACTAAGAATGGTTCACCAAGATCCCATGGAAAAACAAACAACAGGAGGAGAGACCCTGCCCGGAGGAAGCCAGGGCCCCCGTCTGGAGTCAGACGGATGGCCCGTTGGCGAGCGCCTGGTGGCCGGGTTTTCCACAGTGCCTGGCCGGGCACAGCCCGAACAAGCTACGTGGCGCCCCCCCCCCCCCCCCCCCCCCCCGCACCCCCTGTCCTGTGTGCCCACCACCTGCAGGAGGACCTACTGTGGTCGGGTGTGCTGCCACATGGGTGGCGGTGAAAGTCAGGGGTCCCAACGGACCAGACCTGAGCGGCAGAAGCTGGCTCTGGGGACGTGGAACGTCACCTCACTGTGGGGAAAGGAACTGGAGCCTGTGAGGGAGGTGGAGCGCTAACAGTTAGATCTGGTGGGGCTTACCTCTACGCAGTCTCAGCTCTGGTACTGTACTCCTGGAGAGGGGTTGGACTCTATTCTTCTCCGGAGTTGCCAGAGGCGTGAGGCACCGGGCGGGTGTGGGGATACTCATAAATCCCCGGCTGAGCACCGTGGTGTTTACCCCGTTGGACGAGAGGGTCGCCTCCCTACGCCTAAGGGTGGTGGTGCGGGGGGGGGGGGGGGGGGGGGACTCTGGCTGTTGTTTGTGCGTATGCACCGAACAGCAGTTCAGAGTACTCAGCCTTCTTGGAGACCCTGAATGGAGTTCAGTATGGGGCTCCAGTAGGGGACTCCGTAGTTCTACTGGGAGACTTCAACGCCCATGTTGGCAACGATGGAGACACCTGGAGAGGCGTGGTGGGGAGGAACGGCCTCCCTGATCTAAACCCGAGTGGTCGTTTGTTACTGGACTTTTGTGCTAGTCATGGATTGGCCATAACAAACACCTTGTTTGAACATAAGGGTGCTCATAAGTGTACATGGTACCAGAGTACCCTAGGCCGAAGATCGATGATAGATTTTGTAATCGTGTCATCTGATCTGAGGCGGCATGTTTTGGACCAACCACCATCTGGTGGTGAGTTGGATCAGGGAATGGGGGAAGATTCTGGACAGACCTGCTAAGCCCAAACGGGTAGTGCGGGTGAATTGGGAACGTCTGGAGGAGGCCCCCGTCCTAGGGATCTTCAACTCACACCTCCGGCGGAGCTTTTCTAGCATTCCTGTGGAGGTTGGGGGCATTGAGCCGAAGTGGGCGGTGTTCAAAGCCTCCATTGCTGAAAGCTGTGGCGGGTGAGTTGTGGCCTAAGGGTCTTAGGTTCCTCAAGGGGCGGTAACCCTCGGACACCGTGGTGGAAACCGGTGGTCAGGGAAGCCGTCCGACTGAAGAAGGAGGCCTTTCGGGATATGTTATCCCGGAGGACTCCTGACGCAGTTGCAGGGTACTGACAGGCTCGAAGGGCTGCAGCTGCTGCTGTATCGGAGGCTAAGCAGCGGCTGTGGGAGAAGTTCAAGAGGCCATGGAGAAGGACTTTCGGTCGGCACCAAAGTGTTTCTGCAAGACCATCCAGCACCTCAGGAGGGGGAAACGGGGAACCATCCAAGCTGTGTACAGTAAGAATGGGACTCTGTTGACCTCAACTGAGGAGGTAGTCCAACGTTGGAAGGAACACTTTGAGGAACTCCTGAATCCGACTAACACGCCCTTTATGATAGAGGCAGAGCTCGAGGTTGATGGTGGTTCATCGTCAATTTCCCTGACGGAAGTCACTGAGGTAGTTAAACATCTCCGCAGTGGCAAAGCCCCAGGGATTGATGAGATCCAGCCAGAAATACTAAAAGCTCTGGGTGTTGAGGAGCTGTCTTGGTTGACACGCCTATTCAACATTGCGTGGGAGTCGGGTACAGTGCCAAAGGAGTGGCAAACTGGGGTGGTGGTCTCCCTGTTCAGAAAGGGGGACCAGAGATTGTGTGCCACACTTCTCAGCCTCCCTGGTAAAGTCTACTCCAAGGTGCTGGAAAGGAGGGTTCGGCCGATCGTCGAACCTCAGATTGAAGAGGAACAATGCGGTTTCCACCCCGGAAGTGGAACTGCAGACCAGCTCTTCACTCTCGCAAGGATCCTGGAGGGGGCCTGTCCGGTCTACATGTGTTTTGTGGATCTGGAGAAGGCATATGACCGGGTCCCCCGGGAGAAACTGTGGGAGGTGCTGCGGGAGTATGGGGTGGGGGGTCTCTCCTCAGGGCCATCCAATCTTTGTACTCCCAAAGCGAGAGATATGTCCGGGTTCTTGGCAGCCAGTCAGTCTCGTTCCCGGTGGGTGTTGGCCTCCGCCAGGGCTGCGCTTTGTCACCAATCCTGTTTGTGATATTCATGGATATCAAGGCGTAGTCGTGGTGGGGAGGAGTTGCAGTTTGGTGGTCTGAGGATCTCATCACTGCTCTTTGCAGATGATGTGGTCCTGATGGCATCATCGGCCTGTGACCTTCAGCACTCACTGGATTTGATGGCGGCCGGGATGAAGCGGCTGGGATGAGGATCAGCACCTCTAAATCTGAGGCCATGACTCTTAGCAGGAAACCGGAGGTTTGCCTACTCCGGGTAGGAAATGAGTCCTTAGCCCAAGTGAAGGAGTTCAAGTACCTCAGGCTCTGTTCGCGAGTGAGGATACGAGGAGCGTGAGATGGCCGGAGAATCGGAGAGCAGCGGCGGTAGTATTGCGTTCGCTTTACCGCACTGTTGTGACGAAAAGAGAGCTGAGCCGCAAGGCAAAGCTCTCGATCTATCGGTCAATCTTCGTTCCTATCCTCACCTATGATCATGAGGGATGGGTGATGAATGAAAGGACGAGATCACGGGTACAAGCGCCCGAGATGAGTTTTCTCAGGTGGGTGGCTGGCTTCTCCCTTAGGGAGATAGGTGAGAAGTTTCAGTCATTCGTAAGGAGCTCGGATTAGAGCCGCTGCTCCTTTGCTTAGAAAGGAGTCAGTTGAGGTGGTTCGGGCATCTGGTAAGGATGCCTACTAGGCACCTCCCTTGGGAGGTGTTCCAGGCACGACCAGTGGGGAGGAGACCTCGGGGAAGGTGGAGGGATTATATCTCAATACTGGCCTGGGAACGCCTCGGGATCCCCCCGTCAGAGCTGGTCAATGTGGCAAGGGAAAGGGAAGTCTGCGGCCCCCTGCTTGAGCTGCTGCCCCCGCGACCCGACCCCGGATAAGCTGATGACGATGGGATGAGATGAGATGACGTTGTATGAGATGTCTTTGCTATGACAACCTGACATAAGCTAAGACAAAAAACTTGTCCACGTCTTTGTTTTGACAACCTGACATTAACAAAGACAAAATATCTTGTTAATGTCTTGGTTATGTTGACCTTGTCATTATAACCAATACCACCAGCCAGTCAATAACTTGTCATAGTAGGCTTAAATGATCAATGTAAAAGAAACTATTTGTGTATTTATTGTGAGTTCAGATCAATTTTAAACATTATGTCAAAATGCGGAGGGTGACATTGGACTGTCATGAGACCTTTACTTATACTGTCATCAATGGTTCTCTTTGCCTCAAGTAAAGTGAAACAATTTGGACATTTCAATAACATGTCATGAAGCATTATTACACTGTCTAATGCCTTTACAACTGGCTCGTGAATGATTCTGTTGGCTTCAAATAAAGTTCAAATAAGTTAGGCCTTGTAGTCTACATTCTAATGTAGACTACAAACGTCATTAACTATGGTCAGGGACAGGCGCGTCGTTAGACCTGGGCATTCGAGGCTATAGCCCCGGATCTTTTGGGAATAGCCCCGGATCGCTGTGCCGTCAAAAAAACAAAACCATAATGATGAAGATAGCCCCGTAGAGTTTACTTCTTTGTGGTCGTATTACCAGCGGTCACAGATGCAACATTGTAGCGAGTGGAAACCGCAAAAAACTCTGACATGTCCATATATGCAGATTCAGAAACATTGTTGCAGAATTGCAAAATTCAGCGTTGGTATTTGTTCTTCCCTATGCATAGCGCATGTGTCCATCAGCAGTCGCCAGCTTTAGGAAGAATCAAGTGTTAGAAGACAAATAAATATCTTGGCAAGATGGATATAAAAGAAGACGAAACCGCAGGAATTCTGAACCCGTCCACTGACATCG
>OLKM01002196.1:14422-24422 GCA_900291075.1 Melanogrammus aeglefinus
TGTGTGTGTGTGTGCGTGCGCTTGTGTGTGTGTGTGTGTGTGAGTGTGTGTGTGTGCATGCGCTTGTGTGTGCTTGAATGTGCATGTCTTGCTTGCTTGCGTTTGAGTGTGTGCACGCACATGCACACATGTGCACATGTGTTTCAGTGTGTGCACACAAATACATGCACGCGCACTTGGGTTTGAGTGCAAGGTCACGACCTCGCACACACTCAAACACGTGCACATGCATGCACACCTGGATTTGCCTGTAACGTGCACGCGTCTGTATCAGTTGCACACCGCATTCCGACAACATGTTTGAGTGGGTAGCCGTCACAGCGGAGAGTGTCTCCACGCCAGATCGTGGACATTTCTCCCGGCGACGCACACAGGGAGCGCTCTGTCTCGGGCTGGCACCCGTCCAGCCTTGACCATTCCTCCGCTGTACACTGCGGAGGTCTGCATGATGGCAACACTGACTTGTCATACGGTCAGCGGAGCCTCGACTGATCTAGGCTCTGGAATTCATCGAAGGGTCACGGGCCGACACGATTGTGAACGGCTATTTCCGCAAAATCTTTTCTTCTTGATGTGTTCCGACCTAGCATAAAATCCAAGGAAGGGAGCAGGGATATTTTGCATAAGATAGTGCCATGTGGTAGTGTTTGTATTTCTGCAAACACACAATTAAATGTAGCCCGTATTACAATGGGCAGCACTGTTTCCTTCATAGCTCAAGGGAGCTCGGGTGTGACTCCCCAGTCACGGCGGGTAGGGTTCTGACTTAGTTGGAATTCTGTAATGGGCTTCTCCATGTTTCTAGGTTGGGTCACCTCTGGGATTAAAATCAGCTTTTCCTCGGAATTCACTTGTTTTTTTTTCACATCATTTTGGCCATTTACAGACTCAAAAAATAGCCTGTACCCGTGTGCCAAATGCATGTGAAATTGCGACATAACACACACACAGACACACACACACACACACACACACACACACACACACACACACACACACACACACACACACACACACACACACACACACACACACACACACACACACACACACACACACACACACACACACACACACACACAAATACACACACACATACACAAACAAACACACACAACTCTATTTTTTCCCGCCCTTCACCCCCCAATCCCGGTCGAGAGCCCTCCAACGGGAATCAAACCCTTCCCATGCACTCCTCACTATTCTCCTACTCTCTCCTCCTTGTTATTTTCATTTGGCATCGCCTCGTCTGCTCCACCGAGTGGAAGTCCCCCAGATTCCTCCTCCAGGCTCCCTGGGTGGAGATGAGACGCTGCTGATCTGGTGGGTTCCTCTGCTTCTGCGAGGGAGCGGAGGAGTGAGAGAGGAAACTGTAAGGAAGCGAGGAAAGGAGAGGAGCAACGAGGGGAAGAGAGGAGACGAGAGGAGAGGCGAGAGGAGAGGGGAGGAGAGGGGAGGAGAGGAGAGGAGGGAGGAAACGAGAGGAGAGGAGAGGAGAGGAGAGGAGAGGGAGAGAGGGAGGAGAGGAGAGGAGGAAGGAAACGAGAGAAGAGGAGTAGGGAGGGAAGGGGAGGGGAGGGGAGGGGAGGAGCAGGGAGCAGTTAGGAGAAGAAGCAAGGAGAGAGGAAAGGAGAGGAGAGAAGAGGACAGGAGAAGAGAGGAGAGGAGAGGAGAGGAGAGGACTTTAGAGGAGACGAGAAAGGGGAAGGCATTAGCAGAGAAGAGCGGAACGAAAAGGGACAAATAAAAAATGAAAATAGGAAAAATAAACTGCATAGGTAGGACGCACATGAGTTCAAATAAGGTGACTAAGAAGGAAAAACAGCAAACCAGCAGAAAGGACAGGAGAGGACGGGGAGAACTAAAGAGAGAAGGGGTGTCAAGGTTGCACCAGATCAGTCACAGATACTAATCCAAGACAATCCGCTCTCACATGCTGCGTGGAGAGCTCCGAGCATCCCACATCATTCACACTATCAGCATCTGTCATGCGCACGGTAAGGTCAGCAGTTTACACCAAAACAAATCACCAGACAGCGTGAACACACAAGAGCTGCTGTCTGAGGCCTACTTTTCCCTATTTGTTTGCACAAAGCTCCATGGATCTAAGTGGCTTGTGGGAGTTGTGTTTGTGAGCTATGTTTGGCTAAGCCCAGCGGTGCACGGAGAGATTAGGCACTGCCTTTTCCGATACGTGTTGATTCATGCCGATTTTTCTTTGCTTTTAGTATTTCATTTGATTTACCGCTCGTAAACACACGCCCCTTGGCCAGACGTCAAACGTATCACACCATTTCACGACGGAACACCTCTCTCCTAAAGGGTGCACCGCGCCTCTCGAGCGCACTCCACTCAAGCTTTTGCACCTCGTCATCAGCTGTTCCCACACTGCACACTGTGGATGGTTAACAAAGCACAGAGTTGGAGGTCTCACCGTAGTGGCGACCCACCGCGGCGAGACCACAGCGCAGAGGGGAGGCGCTGGAACAATGATTTCAGTGTGGGGGCCCAGCCCAGGGCGGAGCAGGCAAGACGGACTCACGGCCCCCTGGCTGACAACAGATGCTGGAGGTCCGTCCTCAACAGGTTCATGGCTCTACCGCTGGTTATCCTGTGTGGTCGGTGGTGGAGGAGGAGAAGGCGGAGGAGGTGGAGGAGGTGGAGGTGGAGGTGGAGGAGGAGGAGGAGGAGGAGGAGGAGGTGGAGGAGGAGGAGGAGGTGGAAGGGGAGGAGGAGGAAGTGGAGGGGGGAGGAGGAGGAAAAGGAGGAGGAGGAGGAGGAGGAGGAGGAGGGGGAGGAGGAGGAGGAGGAGGAGGAGGAGGAGGAGGAGGAGGAGGAGGAGGAGGAGGATGATAATGATAGAGATCCAGTGCTCTTCTACAGCTGCTTATTACTGGACATGGGTGCATGAGTGCATGGTCGCATGGTCATGCAGAGCTAAACGTAGCTCACCGTACTGATTTCAAACAAAGTAGAATACGTCGTTTATGTGTTTTATATTGGGCAATAAAATGCAACGTTTAAGTTGTGATAAACACAGTTTTTTTTCTCCCCCGATTTTATAACGGCGTCACCTGCAGCGTTTAGATAAACAGCGTTTTTTGACAACAGTCAATTGAACCCCTCCTGATTTTCGCGTTCTCATTTTCAACCTTCACCCAATCAGAATGTTGGCGGTTTGGTCTTATGCTCACTCAGTCAATCCCGGATGAATATAAGAGAAAGGATTGTCAGAGAGGTCAGCAGCGGGTCGGTCACATCCATCACACACTGGGTGAGGGGTGATCCAAGGACCGCAGTGCCCAGAGCGTCAGTGCCTCTGAGGGGGTGAGGCAGAAAACTGGAACACCATGGAGGAAACATCATTTGGATAAGTGATGACTTCCACAATTAGGCCGGCCTCAAGATTTATGGCGTCTTGTTATCATTGGGTTGTCGATGCTGTTGCCAAACTTAACTGATGATATGTAAAAAAAAAAAGTATGTGAGTAAGCAGCCCTTTATTCTCTACAAACAGGACGGATGATGAATGTGTAGGCAGGGATGTGTGTAGCATGTGGTGAACTGCTGTGTCTCTCGGGGAGGGAGGAGGAGGACGTTATTTCCGTCTGAATCAAAGTTGAGGTATGGAAGAACTACGGTTTTTTCTTCTCGTGGTCCGTTTTCTGGCAAGGACACGTTACTGCCTGCAAAGAATCGCTGATTACCTAGGGAGGAATGTTAATAAGGCGAGTCAGACGTATGTGTTTGACTATGTGTTCATGTAATGTATGTATTATGGGTTTGTGTGATGATGTAGAAGCAGAGGTAGAAAGGTTACTACAGTGCAAACATCCACTGGCTTTTTTTTGGAAAGGTTTGGACTCAAAGTTAGCCCATCTTAAAAGATAATTAAAAAGAGAACTGTATTCATTTTCCGAAGTTCCACATTGGTAATTTTGGCCAAGTCTAAAAAACCTTGGATTCTATTCTTGTTTTTGTGTTTCTTGACTTTTTTCTCCCGCTCCCCTTCTTTTTTTCTTGGCCTCCTTTTCTCTCTTTCTCTTTTAATCCTCTCCTCTCTCTCTTCTATCTCTTCTTCTCTCTCTCTCTCTCTCTCTCTCTCTCTCTCTCTCTCTCTCTCTCTCTCTCTCTCTCTCTCTCTCTCTCTCTCTCTCTCTCTCTCTCTCTCTCTCTCTCTCTCTACCAACCTCCCGCTCCTTCTCTAATTTTCTCTCTCTCTCTTTGTCTCCCTCCCTCTCTCTCTCCCTCTCTCTCTTCCCTTCTTTCTCTCCCCCTCTGTCTATCTCTCTTTCACCACCTCCGCGGTTTCCACTCTCTTCTTCCAGCCAGATATGTTTTGCGAGCCCAGACGTTGGTCTGAGGGCCAAGAGCGGTTGTCATGGCGACGGGCCCGACAACATGCACAAACACCGGCCCCTGGAAGAGAGGGATGGAGGAAAAAAGGGGTGAGCGATAGGAAAAAAGGGAAGAGAAGAAGAGGAGAAGACCGAAGACCGAAGACCGAAGAGTGAGAGAGAGAGAGAGAGAGAGAGAGAGAGAGAGAGAGAGAGAGAGAGAGAGAGAGAGAGAGAGAGAGAGAGAGAGAGAGAGAGAGAGAGAGAGAGAGAGAGAGAGAGAGAGAGGGAGAGGGAGAGGGAGAGGGAGAGGGGGGGGGGGGGGGAGGGGGGAGAGAGATGCAGGGAGAGCCACAATGGGGTGAGAGAAAAGGAGACAAGGTGGCATCCAGTATGGGTTTGTTCACAGCTCCAATCGAACCTGTACGTGCACAGCTTTTTCAGATCCCGAAAAATGTAAAAGGAAACCGGAAAAATGGCAGGTTCGTATAATGGACAGTTTGAGTCAGTAAACAATGGACGGGCTCGTGCTGTTAAACGAACAGCCAGTGTAATCACTGTGATTACATTGTGTGCAGTTGAAATCACCACACTTGGCACTAGCTTTGTAGCATAATTGACCAATTTCGGCTTGGTTCTAAATATATCAGGGCCTTTATCGAGAAATGTCCAATTTGATCGGGTTTGCGACATACGGTTACAGGATTTAACATTTGGGTGACAGTGAGATAGACTGAGCAGGGAGAGTTCAAGAGCGATCAACACGTTGTCATAACATTCTTCTTCCACGCCATTACGTAAACCCACGACTCCTCCCCTCATTATGTTACTTATTACAAACTCAGACCATCAGAAGCGAGCGACTTGTGTCTCCCCTTTGTGGCGGTCAAATGGATCACCCAGTCAGACACCCGCAAGGGAAATTAGTCAGCCCCAAATGATCAAACAACCAGACAACAGTTAAGCCCCAAGCCGCAAAACGGAACCCATCGCATTCCTGTTTCAAATAATGCCCATGTGTACAGTCATTGTGTGTGTGTGTGTGTGTGTGTGTGTGTGTGTGTGTGTGTGTGTGTGTGTGTGTGTGTGTGTGTGTGTGTGTGTGTGTGTGTGTGTGTGTGTGTGTGTGTGTGTGTGTGTGTGTGTGTGTGTGTGTGTGTGTGTGTCTTACGGGACAGCCAGACTGCAGCACACGGCCTGGGGCGGCAGATGACTGCAGGATGAGGCGAAGAGAGGAACGAGGAGCAGTGAATGGAGGTGGCCACCGTACTTCCTATGGTCCGTGTTTGTTTACACGGAACGCTGTAAGGGGAAAAACCTGGTGCTCGCCACTTCAACTGCCTTGTCTGAGTGAGTGTCTGTGTGTGTTTGTGTATGTGTAGGTGTGTTTGCTTGTGCGTATGTGTGTGTGTGTGTGTGTGTGTGTGTGTGTGTGTGTGTGTGTGTGTGTGTGTGTGTGTGTGTGTGTGTGTGTGTGTGTGTGTGTGTGTGTGCATGTGTGTGTGTGAGTGTGTGTGTGCATGTGCATGTGTGCGGTGTGTGTGTGTGCGTATGCACGTGTGTGTGTGTGTGTGTGTGTGTGTGTGTGTGTGTGTGTGTGTGTGTGTGTGTGTGTATTTGTGTGTGTGTGTGAGTGTGTGCATGCTTGCATGCATGTGTGCGTGTGTCTGTGTGTGTGCGTGTTGGTTTATAAAGGTTTGTTAGCATTCGTAGATGCAGACCTCCTTGTTAGTCATCAGTGAGAACTAGCAATTGATACAACAAAAGGCCACGATTTGTGAAATTGAGTGTGGTGAAATTGAGCAAGATTGTATATTTATATTAGACAAGTAACAGAAAGCGTCCCTTAATGTGGCACCTGGGTATGCTTCTCCAAAGACCTCCTGCCGGTTTTTAGATCAGCACATGACACATGCCTTTGCTGTAAGACATAGCTCATGTCCTCCCAAACAGCGTTGTCCCGAGAAAACCTCAACGTAACAAACGTAAATGTTGGCTACTTAAAGATTTATCTTCTGTGCGTGTGTACATGTGTGTTTGTATTTGTATGTGCCTGTAAGAGTGTGTGTGTGTGTGTGTGTGCGCGTGTTTTCGTTTTTTTTCCATCTGCAATTGCTGGTCATCAGTGTGAGCCATACCAACGCCACGACTAAGACACACATCTGCTTTGAATCACTTCCACAACACAATCCTATAATATGTTCTGCTTCATGCCTTGCGTGCTTGCCTTGCACGTACGCACGCGTGTGTATTTGTCTGTGTGTGCGTGCATTTGCGTACGTGTGTGGGACATTGTGCTTGTGTTCTGTAGCAATCAAAGTGCTTTATGCCCCTTTAACGACTTGGCAGGGCCCTAACACTCAGCTGTACTGTAAACAGGCAGGCCCATGTGAGACACTCTATACCGATAGTCCATACTAAAACCTCCGCTGTTTGTTTTTTCAAACAGCGGATACACCACGCCGTACAAGATGATGTATTTCTATAAGATGTGCGGAGCTTTCGTAATCTTGCCGGGCGTTGGTTCTCTGTTTTTCTTAATCATCTCTGCGTCATCATCATCATCCTCATCATCATCATCATCATCATCATCATCATCATCATCATCATCATCATCATCATCATCGTCATCTTCATCACTCCCACCCAGATCCTTTCTTCCACCCAATAGTCGCCCAGAAGGGATCAATGAGACAATGCACCACCACCCACTCCTACGTCTCCACCCAGCCCGGCCGAAGCAGCTCGATATGGGCAGAGATTACTGGAATCTCTCCTTCGACGTGGTTAATCCCCCAACCCCACCCCCGCCTGCGTATCACATGGCTGATGTATTGGTTTTGAGCTGGGTGGACCAGTGCCTTAAATGGGGATCAATATATTTCTAGTGGCTATCGGTTTTCAATTCCCCCCGAGTCACAACCTTCAAGCCTAGCCAGAGGCGCCGTTTGAAAAGGTGTTGACGCTTACGCCCTATCGATGATACCTCTGTGCTCTCTGGTCTTTGGGTGAAAAGTGGTGGATAAAACATCCAATTATGGAAACATTCAGAGTTGCATTATTCCATAAGGAGTTAGTCAGATCATCAGCTTTCACTGTCTTGGAGGTGTGGCTGTGTCTGTTATGATTGTCTTGAAGTTCAGTTGTGAGTCATTCTTCAACAAGCGGATACACAGACAGAAAACACGTCTGCTAATATGTCCTGCGTGAGGCTTGCTGGGTAACAGCTCTGGGTTTTCTGTCTGCCCACAGCTCCTAGAGCCCTGCCAAGACGAGAGGGCAGTTTAAGCCCATTTTCTTAAAGCCACATGTTTCAAACTTTAGAAAAACAAACACTGTATATCTGGAAAGTGGTCCATGGCTGTGGCAAAAACAGTGTTCCCTTGCCCCATCGGCAAAGGGATATATTATTAGTATGGGAACACCATGGAAGCAGTTGTAAATCAGTGATTTTTTTAAATGGACGATTTTGTTTACTAAGCATTTTGGTGATTTATTCCATAGCAAGTGTCAAAGAAACCTCAAAGAAAATGTCGCGTTCAGCCTTAATTGCAGAGGTGACATCATAGGGGCGACCACAGGTGTATCTCATGATGTTAATTAGGAGGCCTGGCATGCCTCAATTAACTTTAATGAGCTTCACCTGTTCACATCCCTACTATTACTCTCCTGTGATAAAGGCCAATCAGAAAGCCATAATGAATCGACCCCTGCCCATTGGCCACAGTCGTTCTCTAGTACTCCAGACGGCACTTTGTAGATCTGTGCTTTTGTCACGGAATTAACAAGCCTTTTGAAACATGAGATCGGCCGTTACTGTTTGCACCACCACACTATTTACCAAAACAAAACAACTGTTGGCATGGTGCAAGAAAGGTTTGTCAGTCCTGAAGTTTGTATAATCTAAAGTAAATATGACAACATCCATCATCAGCAGACGGTGATTTACAATAGACCCTCATGTCCACTTTTCCACAATCTTCATATAGAAGACTTGTATCTTTGTGTGTGTGTGTGTGTGTGTGTGTGTGTGTGTGTTGTTGTGTGTGTGTGTGTGTGTGTGTGTGTGTTTGTGTGTGTGTGTGTGTGTGTGTGTCTGTGTGTGCGTCTGTGCATGTGTGCGTGCATGCCTGCGTGTGTGAAAAACCAGTGCAGTCAGCTGACTATTGTATCCACAAGGCTAATTGACCTTTAGCTTGTCATTTCTGCTCAGCAGAAGCATTTGATCTCCACTAATCCTTTGGCTGCGGCCATGGCTCGCTACCCAACGAGGGGAAGGCTCCTTAAGAGGGAAACTACGCTGTGTACACAACAGAACAAGTTTGAAAGGTAGCGAGAAGTGTGCGTTCAGAGACGTTGCTAAGTAAACCACTGCAAACATTGATACCCAAACTCAAACAGCCTCATACTACCCTGCCAAATAGAAAGAGTGAGAACAACTATCAGTTGAAACTAAGTGTGTTATTGTTTTTTTCTGTTTTTTTCTATTTTATCCAGCAGAACTTGCTGTGCTATATAACATAATTTAGCCATGTAGCTAAATCCTGTTGTTCACATTGCAGCTATACTAGTATATATTGCCAAGCCTTTGACACAGAAACTATTACATTTATGTAATGGAAAGCAAAATACTTTTGTATTGGTGCTGCCAGGTGGCAAAGCCAAGCCCAAAGTCCAAGAAGTATTCCCTGTTTTTTTTTGTGTGTGTAAATATCTTTGCTGAAGCACAGCTGTGCTTATGTTTATGAAGAGGGTCGAGATAGATACACAGTCCACAGCCTCCTAGACACCAGCAACTTTACCATGTCTGATGACGGTGGTGGAAATATTCAGAAGACTTTCACCCTGCACACCATATAAGTACAAAATACAGTCGTTGTTGACAGCGAAAATGTGGTTATTTAGGCCTCAGTGTCACAGGAAGATAGAATTATTGTCACAGGACTGAAAAATGACACATTGAACTATCTTCAAGTGTGATGCAATAAGGAAATACAGTGGTAACTTTAAATGTTGCTGGTCAGTCTGATTGTGGTTCCTTTGGTAACACGACACGCACACAAATTGCCTGTCAGGCGGGGCAAATCTCAATTCAGGGCTCGGCTAGCAAAAGTCAGTCGCAAGAAAACGCATTTAAATTGACCACTTCCTTTTTTTTTCTAGTGTTTCAAAGACAACCACACTAACCAGACCAATCACCATGGACAACATCCCTGGCTCAGAGAGCTCTCCCTCTCTCTCTTGGGCTCTCTGGGCATTTTATTAGGAGACGAGCATCCAAAAGCAAACAACAGCCGATGCGACCGAGCCCTGAGCCGCAGAAGAATTAAATTCCCTCTTTCCTGTCGAGAGGAGGACCCTTCCTTCTTCCCAAAGAGAGCATTCTTGGGAGCTGCTAAGCATGCTGGGAAGAATGATGAACGTAGACCAAACCCAATACAATTGTAAGGAACATCTTGTTTCTGAACTCCGGCAATGCTCGGAGCCACATGCGGCGAATGTGCGCCGCAGCAAGTAGCAGACCATGTATACATGTAGATTCATTTCTAAGTGTCCCATTATCTTTAAAAGTATACACACATTAAAGAGACACGAATGATGTAATTTGCGTGTTTAGTGTCATGATTAAACTCTGTATGGAATCATCTGTGTGATCATTCCTG
>OLKM01002196.1:44620-49620 GCA_900291075.1 Melanogrammus aeglefinus
ACGACCTCCGCAAGTTACCCAAACACCGCCAAGCACCACCCCCCCCTCTGACCACTCCCTCTCACTCACCTGCACTCCGTACACCACCCCCCTATCACCCACCTCCACCCCCTCCACCTACCCCTCTCACCAACCCCATACCACCACCTCCACACCCCTCCACCTACCCCCCTCACAACCCACCTATCACCCACCTCCACCACCTCCACCTACCCCTCTCACCACCCCCTATCACCCACCTCCACCACCCCCTTTCATTTACCTCCACCACCCCCTCTCACTCCACCTCCACCCCTCCACCCCCTCTCTCTCCACCTCCACCCTCTTCACCTGGGCTCCCTTTCATGAAAACCACGTTGGAACTAGCATTGCCTATTCTTTTTTTTACCATCGCTAGTGTTTAGTTTGTAGTTCGTTTTGAAGGAAATCTGCCCCCTTTTTTCCACTTTTGTCTAAAATGATTTAATCTTCGGAGCGTTCACCTGACAAAGATCTCTCCTCCAGCCGGGACTCAATCCTCTCTCTGGGATTTTCCATTTTCATATCAAAAGAAAACATGAGCTTCACACAGAGCGCGGTTAAGCAGTGGTGTTGGCCAGGCCGGTCGTTTCAAACTACCACAGAGGAAAAGGAGTGCCTGAACGGTTGTCGTTGAATCAATTACAACCAATAAGATGAGCAGAATTGGCTCGGGAAGAGCGACACGTGATCTGTGTGTGGGATTTCAACGATGAAGCGCTGAAGCATGGCCGTGAGTTCACTGCAGAGGTGACAACAGTGGACTGAAACGCGTTCTGCTTTTACAACTCTTTCCTGTTCCATTACGCCCTGGATCCACTTCAGTCCCCCTCGCTGCGGCCGGCGTTACACTAAATCACTCCCTTTTTATTCCTCTCCAAGGGTCAGGGGCGGGTGTGTCCGTACCCGGGTACAGCGCAAAGTCTGCGGCTTCCCTGATGAAAGTGTGTGTGTCCGTCAGTGTGGGGGTGTGTTTGAGTGTTGGTGGGGGAGGTTGGGAGAGTGTCTTGAAAGTCAATTACGAACCTCTCTCTCTCTCTCTCTCTCTCTCTCTCTCTCTCTCTCTCTCTCTCTCTCGCTCTCGCTCTCGCTCTCGCCTCGCTCTCGCTCTCACTCTCACTCTCACTCTCACTCTCACTCTTCACTCTTACTCTTAAACGTACTCTCACTCTGACTCACACACACACACACACACACACACACACACACACACACACACACACACACACACACACACACACACACACACACACACACACACACACACACACACACACACACGCACACATAAATTGCCAGTATTTCTGTCCAATCGATCTATCTCTCCTTCTTTGTTTTTTCCCCGAAAACACAGTCTTGGTTAAAGAGTGTGTCGTGTGGCTTCCCAAAGCTCTTTAAGATATGTGCCTCCAGACTGATGCTGTTATAGGGCAGAGTCGGAGTAGGCTCTCCTCCTAACAATGTTTTGTCTACTTCCTGATCTGCAGGGGTTACTTGTGCAGTTGAACAGAGACAGAGCTTTCACCACGGTGCATTGGCCCTCAATCATATCTGATCGCCTCTTGCTTCTTCCTCTTGCTTTGGAATCTCCCTGAGCTGCAATATGTGTGTGTGCGTGTTTGTGTTTGTGTGTGTGCGTGTGTATGTGTGTGTTTGTGTATTTCTGTGTGTGTGCATATACACGCTTGTGTGCGTTCCTGTGTGTTGTCATTTTATCCGTTTTTCATTTGAAAAATAACAACAACTCTCTTGTAGGTGCAGGTTTACCTGTATGTGTAGTCTTCGGTCCATCATGACGGCAGATATGTATTCACGTTCTACTTGTGGTAAATGTAAATGTAAATGGACTGCATTTATATAGCGCTTTTCTAACCATTGGCCACTCAAAGCGCTTTACAATATTGCCTCACATTCACCATTCACGCACACATTCACACACCAACGGCGGAGTCAACCATGCAAGGCAACAGCCAGCTCGTCGGGAGCAGTTAGGGTTAGGTGCCTTGCTCAAGGACACCTCGACACTCAGCTAGGAGGAGCCGGGGATCGAACCAACAACCTTCAGATTGCCAGCCAACCCCCTCTACCTCCTGAGCTACTGTGCTACTGTGGTCAATTGCAAGTACCATCGTCTAAGTAAAACGATCATAGTGAATAATACGGGCAGCGTCTTCGCCACACGCACACACTCACACACACACACACACACACACACACACACACACACACACACACACACACACACACACACACACACACACACACACACACACACACACACACACACACACACACACTAACTCACACATTCATCACACACACAAACACTTACCGTACACTTAACTTACACACTTAACACACACTTAACACAAACACACTTAACACAGGCGGTCTTAAAGGTGTCTAATAATAATAATTGGTAACCAAAAGGGAATGTGTTCACATGAGTCCGATGATGAACGTCAGGGCGTTGGATCATCGGGGCATCAAAGCCCATGGAATAGTCCTTGTGTCAACAGAGTGCGATCTGTCCTCTGGGATGCGCTGCGATGCCCCCACCCAACGACTAGGGCATTCATAAACCACCCTGGAACTTCATTCACCGCATGGTCACAACTCGTACAACGTGTACACAGACAGATGAATTCAATTTCGTCACCTTCTCTCCAGACTACTAGAATGTGTCGTTGCTAAAACGTTTCATGGGTCTGTCCCTGTCCCTATAGAGCAAGTCAGGAAAAGACTGTATGATTCAATATTCAATATTCACCTTTGGCCGTCGTGAAAGACACAAATGTCGTGCAGTCGTAAATAGACGATTCAAATTGTTATTTGTGTGTCTACGCTCAAACCACCACCGATCAAGCCCCAGAGACGCGTGCTCGCCGAGGGACTTCTGTTCCCTCTCGATGTATAGCACATTTACAAAGACCTAGCAGCCAGGCGGTTTTCTAATTTTATTTTATTACAAGTAGTCGAATGTCCACACCTGGTTCGGTGCTTGACCCAGGTTTAGGGGTGCTGATGTGAAATCCATCCCCGTGAACCTTGGCTCCTTCAGAGGGGTGCCCAGACCAGAATCATCAAACGACCATTCAGAAGGAGAACCAAGACCTGCGTCTCTGCACACGGATGATTCCCACAGACTTGGCATCAGTCCAAACCCGGGGGATGATCACTGTGTGTGTCTCTGGAGGTTCTTCATCCATCGCTCTAAACAAGTTGGGGTCGTATGTGGCATGTGCCACACACGACATTAGCATTGTCCTTCATTTGTGCGAAGCCAAATCCAGAATCAAACGCTGTTGCTTTTGTTCAAGCCAACATGCACATTGACTGTAAAGCGGAGATTCAACTCAGTTTAGACGCCATCCCGTGCCAGAGTTTGTTCAGTGCTTGTACGTGTTTGTATCATCACAATGGCGTCGACCCTGCTACAACAGTGACCGACCAAGTCTTTTCTGTTTCTCTGTGTGTCTTCTCTAGCCGGCATGTTCAACTCGGCCATGCCGCTCAGGAAGCTGTGCAAGTTCTGCGACTTGGAGAGGTCCTCCTGCAACGGCACGGGCACCTGCTTCAGCAACTGCTCCATCACCTCCATCTGCTCGGAGGACGAGGAGATCTGCGTGGCCATCTGGTATGTGCCTTGGCGTGTGCGTATGCGCTTTCCTGTGTGTTACGTTCAGTACATTATGGGAGAACTGAACAGTGTGTGTGTGTGTGAGTGTGTGCGTGTGTGAGTGTGTGTGGTGTGTGTGTGTGTGTGGTGTGTATGTTTCGTGTGTTGTGTGTGTGTGTGTGTGTGTGTGTGTGTGTGTGTGTGTGTGTGTGTGTGTGTGGTGTGTGGTGTGTGTGTGTGTGTGTGTGTGTGTCTGTGGTGTTGTGTGTGTGTGTGTGAGTGTGTATGTGCACCTATTTTTGTGTGTTGGTTCTTATCTGTCTGTCAGCACTGTCTCCATCTTTAGATCTACCTGGGTCTCTCTCTACCACAGTCTGTCTGGCAGTCTGCCCTCCTTGAACCCTATCAACCTCTGTTCAGAACACTATCTTAAATAGTCAAGTTCTTAAACTTACTAGAGATTAGTACGAGTGTGTCGCTATGCCTTCACCCTCAATAGTAACATCTAAAATAAAGTGACACTATCAATCATAAATTCATGATAAATATCCACATGGATATCCTCTGCTTATCCCAAAGTGATGATTATGTTATGCTGGAAAAGAGTAAAAACAATTTGCTGTTACACAAGGTTTAGTCTACGTTTGTGTGTATTTCTGTTTTGATTTGTAAACAGTGTGGGGCGAGGTCTCCATCGTTTACAGTGCTAACATTGATTGTTGGATGACTAAACATTAGGTTTTTTTTTCATCTGATGTCTATCTTTCCCTCTTTCTCTCTCTCTCTCCCTCTCTCCCCCTCTCTCCCTTCCCCCCTCTCTACCCTCTCTCCCCCCCTCTCCCCCTCTCCTCCCCTCCTCTCCCCTCTCTCTCCTCTCTCTCCAACTCTCCCCTCTCTCCCCCCCTCTCCCCCTCCTCTCCCCTCTCCCCCTCTCTCCCTTTTCTCCCCCTCTCCCCCTCTCTCTCCCTCTCCCCCTCTTTCCTTCTCTCCCCATCTCCCCCCCTCTCTCTCCCCATCTCCCCCTCTCTCTCTCCCTCTCCCTCTCCCCCTCTCCCCTCTCTCCCTCTCTCCCCTCTCTCTCCCCTTCCCCCCTCTCCCCTCTCCTCCCCCTCTCCTTCCCCAGGAGGAGGAACGAGAGCGGCTTCTTGGTTGAGACCCTGTGCCACGACCCGTCCCAGCGCCTGTATGGCGTGCGGCTGGACGACTCCAACAACACGGCGTGCGTCATGACCGAGAAGAACATCACCGGGGGGCCGGCCTTCGTCTGCTCCTGCATCGCCGACGAGTGTAACGACCACATGTCCTTCGTCCCCGGTGAGACACGCGACCCCCCCCACGCCCCCCGTGCCCCCCCTCCCCCCTC
>OLKM01002196.1:54620-80020 GCA_900291075.1 Melanogrammus aeglefinus
TTATGGTTCTTTCATTATTAAAAACCTCTTAATTTTTGTATTTAGCTAAACCAACACAGACATAATAAGCAGTGACATTTAAAAAGAGGTCAGCGTTCCTTTGGCTTTTCCAGGATTACGAACGTCGAAACCTGAAAACTTTGCTGAAGTGTTTTTTCATGCCAGCAGTTGTCTCATAAATATGTAACCACACCCAGCCCTTACCAACAGCATGCACCGCCTGAGACTTGAGGCTTGATCGGCGGTTTATTGGTTACACTTGTGTTTCCAGATGCTGTTAACCACAGTTTGACAACAGAGTGAAGTCATCAAGTACTGGCAGCAAATAATAATTTTCCACAGAGGCAATTATTTATTTTGAACGGCGTTGTTTGATACGCCATTAATTGATCGTAATAAGTTCAAATCCGAATCCATTTCAGGGCGTTTTAAGGATAGAGATATTTACATTTTGCCTGGAGGGGGTTATTAAAAAAATAAAAAAGAGGAAATCAAGAACCAGAATAAAATATAACAGGGAAAGAATCCATTATTATTCCCATTCTAGTCTACAAAAAGGAAGAAGAAGACTAGACGAGGAACTAGAAGGAGCTGATGATGATTTCGAAGTTGAAGGTCTCGGGCTGATAGGAAAACATATCTGAACCCGTGTATTCCAAGCCGGGATCTTAAGACCTAATTAGAACAGTGACTCATTATCCCACTCTCACGATGGAAAGGGAAGGAAAAACAAACAAAAGACGCACAGAAAGATAAAGACAAGGAGTGATCCGGAGCCAAGACAATCCCAACGGAGTTAAACGTTAAGGAGTAAGATAAAAAACAAGTGCCTGGGGTGTGACCGCAGGAAACGACGGTTGAAGAAATACAAACAGAGCGAAATGAAATGGAGAAGAGGGCTGACATTTAACGTGTTTACAGTCACGACTGCTGCTGCCCAGCTAGCTAACCGTTACCATAACGAGAAAGAAACATTGTTAAATATTGTGATGATGATATTCACTTTTAGTCACTGTTGACCCCTCTCCTACCCTCCATCCTAACATGATACCCTTCCATCTGACAGAAAGCAAGATATTAATACACAGAGGTTGGAGGAACAGTCTATTGGGAGAAAGCTGGCCAACACAAAGTATAACAATGTTACGATAAGAAATGCAGCTTTTTTATCACAGACAAACACAGGATTAGAAAAGGATTCTGCAGCGTATAGTCGGGACTCTGGTATGTTCTATAGCACCACGTGGATCTTTCCCACTCTCTTTCTTTGGCACAGCCTAAAGCATTCCTAGTCCCTGAATCATCCTGTCCTCTTTTGAATGTGCGGTCAAAGAGCCAGTCGACCTCAGGTGATTTTCACACTACGTCTTGCTTTATTAGGGCTCTTTAAAGGGAAGAAGGCTGCATACAAATGTAGGACAACGGAAACACATGGGGCTTAACCTGAAACCAACTTGATGTCACTAAATCTAACTAAATCTTTTCATATAATATATTTAATATATCGATCCGTAATCCCATAATCATATGATGGGCTGTAAATCTCAATCAAAGCCCTGATTGCATTAGTGTGCGTTAGTGTGCGTTAGTGTGCGTTAGTGTGCGTTAGTGCGCATGAGTGTGCATTAGCTTGCGTTACGGTCAACACTAGCCCGGTTTTGGTATCAGTGATGTGGTGCGTGCGCCGATGCACTCTGCACACACACACTGATGTATTTTCAGCGTGTGATGAGTCTCCTGTCTCCTGGGCCTGGCCTGACCCGGCCTCTTCGTGTCATACCATGAAATCACGTCTGGGCTGCCCCCCCCCCCCCCTCACCAGAGAGACTGGCTCCTCTGTGAGGCCTCGACTCCATCCAAGTCCTCTTGTTTACAGCGGCGCGCCACAGTCCGTTAACGACATCCTGGACAGGGAAGACAGAGCCTGAGTCACACATTTTGGGGAAGGCACGTCTCAGTGTTCAGACGCACACGTGTGCACCCACGCGCAGACGCTCACTCACACAGATGCAGACAGTAACACATTCCCACACTTATTCACAGATAATCACACACATATGCACATGCTAATTGATGCAGACACACACAAACTCACACTGATTGATGCACACACACACACAGACACACACGCACACGCACACACGCACGCACGCACACAAAAACACACACACACACACACACGCACGCACGTACGCGTGCGAGCGCATGCACATACACACACACATACAGAAACACACAGATAGATATAAGCACACACACACACAAATGATTGCTGCGTTTCATTATAAAAATGACACAGGCATTTCTTCTCCTGTTTTGAATGATTTCTTGAACCTCGTTCATTGCAGCGTGAGAACATTCTGGCATGGTGATAGGAAAAGGCAACACCAGTTCCCTAACCAGTAGAACTCCGCCTGCCCGCCCAATTCCCGACATGTTTAACACGCTCACACACGCATACACACAGACACACAAACACACAGATGCGCAAATACATCCCAGCCCTCATGCTCACACACGCACACACACACACACACACACACACACACACACACACACACACACACACACACACACACACACACACACACACACACACACACACACACACACACACACACACACACACACACACACACACACACACATACTAGGGAGTCACTTTGAGTCTTTATAAGCCACAGAGCAAATATGATTTTATTCATTTTGAACGTACTAATGTGTTTGCAGTGCGGTATCTAAGCAAAAGCCCAAAGCCATTTATATAGTAAAGATCAAACAGATTTATATCCAGTAGTTATTTTCCTCAACATTGTTTGTGTGTGTTTGTGTGTGTGTGTTTGTCTGTGTGTTTGTGTGCACGTGCATTTGTGTGCGCGTGTGTGCATGCATGCGTGTGCGTATGTGTCTGTGTGCGTGAGTGTGTGCACGCGCGCGCGTGCACACACTCACGCACACAGATACACTTGTGTGTTGTGTTTGCGTGCATGCATGCATAAGTGCGTGCGTGCATGTGCGTGTGTGTGTTTTTGTTTGTGTGTGGGAAAAAAGTGTGTGTTAACCGTTCGGGGGGGTTGGCTGGGAAGCGGGGGGCATGACTGAGGCTTGCGTTCACATCAACCCAACACAGACATACAGAGAGAGCGAGGGTGAGACCTGGCCTGGCTAGGTCAGTCCAGAGAAGGACAGGCCCTCCACTGTTCTCCTCCTCCTGCTCCGTGGGCCTCAGGGCTTTGGCCGCCGTCCCCTGCCCACTGCCAGCTGAACCAGAGGTGGTAGTTAAAGGCTTGGGCCCCGTGTGGTGAAGCTGGCCGCTGGCTGCACAGCCCCAGAGTCCAGAGTCGTTTGGCAGGCGGTGTCCATTGCAGCCTGCCGAGCGTCTAGCGAAGCCAAGCCCGTAGCCAGACTCCTGGCCCGCAGCAGACACGCCAGTATGAAAACTCACACTTTGTTTTTGCGTGCGCTATCCTCGCCCCTTAAACGGTTACGGGGATCATTATGCTCAGTGGAAATAGGAGCTTAGAGCTGATCTTATTAAGAACACCCAATGAGCTGTAAGTGAGTCGTGTCTGAATGGGCTTGAAGGAGAGATCGCTGTCGTTTTGTTGGGGCTAGGATAATATTTGCCTGCGGTAGAGGAGGTGGTGGGCCATGGTAAGGTTATACAGGAATCCTCCAGGCTGCTGACAGCTGTGGATGCGGATGAATGTGGGACTGTTTTTCTCACCGCGTTCATTCAGAGTCCTAACTACTATATACACCCTTCTCCCTTCTCTCTGGCCTCCTATCCTCCCATCTCCTTCCCTCTCCTCCCCTCTCCTCTCCCTTCCTCCTCCACCAACTCTCTCCTCCTCTCCCCGCCTCCACACCCCCCCTTCTCACCCCCCCTCCCCCAATCCCCTCTCCCCCTTCCCAACTCTCCCCTCTCCTTTTCCTCCTCTAGCCCTCTCCTCCTCCACCACTTCCCCTTCTCTTCCCTCCCCTCCTCCAAACAAACCGCCCCACTTGTCACACTGATCACTCATCATTCTCCTCCTTTCCTCCTCCACCTACTCTCCCCTCCTCTCCCCTCCTCCTCTCCCCTCCTCCCCCCTCCTCCTCCACCTCCCCTCCAACACCCCTCCCCTCCTCAACACAAACTCCTCCACCTAACTCGTTACACCGATCACTCATCATTCGCCACCTCTCCCTTCCCCTCCCCCCCTCTCCACTCTCCCAAGCCCTCTCCTCCCCTCCCCCTCTCCCCTTCTCCCAAAAAGCCTCTCCATATGTTACACCGATCGCTCATCCTTCTCCTCCTCTCTCTTCCCCTCCTTCCCCTCCTTGGTCCAGTGGTGGACGTCACTCAGGAGGTGCCCATGGCCTTGGTCGTCCTGATCAGCCTGCTGCCTCTGACCCGTGCTGCTTTGCGCGGCGGTGGCCATGTTTTACTGGTACCGGGTGGCCCGCCACCGCCACATCAACCAGGAGTGGGAGAACGGCCGCAAGAAGCGCAAGGCCAAGGCCGGGGGGGGGCTGGACTGCAGCGACGCCTGCGCCATCATGATGGACGACGACGGCTCCGACAGCAGCTCCACGCACGCCAACAACCTCAACCACAACACGGAGCCGCTGCCCATCGAGCTGGACATGCAGGTGCTTGGGTTTCTTTGTTCTGTCGGCTTCCTTGTCTTTCTTCTGCTTGGCCTGTGGTGAGGTGAATGGATCTAAACAAAAGTGAAAGTGATTGGAGCCGTGGTGCTTGATATGCTGAGTTGTTGAAGGGCGATCAAGAGCTATTCCCCTTTGTTCTGTTACAGTGCCTGCCTATGCCTTTGTTTGCTCTAAAAAGAGCTGAAATTAAATGATCAATGAATGCAATTACTGCAGACGTAGTTCATATACTGCATTTTGGATGATTAAGTCCACAATTTAATCCAATCCAAGCATTTTCAAGCATTTTCTACCTTCACTCCATAATACACATTCCACACCGATGCGCCTTACTGATGTCCATGTTGGCATCCCCCTTTGGTGGCAGGTGGGGAAGGGCCGCTTCGCCCAGGTCTACAAGGGGAAGCTGAAGCAGAGCACGTCGGACCAGTTCGAGACGGTGGCCGTCAAGATCTTCCCCTACGAGGAGTACGCCTCCTGGAAGAACGAGAAGGACATCTTCTCGGACACTGACCTCCGGCACGATCACATCCTCCACTTCCTCACGGCCGAAGAGCGGAAGGTGGAGAAGCAGTACTGGTTGATCACCGCCTTCCATCCCATCGGGAATCTACAGGTGAGTGAACGGAACACCGGGAATCGGAGCAAGCGGCAGCTAGCATTTGCAGCTCCTTACATGCTAGCTGCCCTGGCTAATGTCTGCTCTGCTGCTCTCCTCTGATTTGCATTCTTCAATGTTTTAATTGGGAGTGGCTCGATGGCTCAACCCGCCAGGGCACCAACCACACGGGCA
This sequence comes from Melanogrammus aeglefinus, assembly GCA_900291075.1. Lineage (NCBI taxonomy): Eukaryota > Metazoa > Chordata > Actinopteri > Gadiformes > Gadidae > Melanogrammus > Melanogrammus aeglefinus. The sequence continues at coordinate 60,067 of OLKM01002196.1, forward strand.
AGGCTCCATTCCCACCTGAATCCTGTGCTACATGTCATTCCTACATGTCTCTTCCTCGATGCAATTCCGTGTCGCTCTTCCCTGTTCTGTCCATGGAAGGCACTAAAGGAATGTTCAAAAAGATGACTCTTACGGTCGAAAATCTTAGATTAAATAAAAAAAGGATTCAAACACTGAATTACAATAATGATCCAACCGTCTGTGACAAAGTACTTCAAATATCACATCTAATCTCCTGTGATTTTCCTTCCCCCTCACTGTTCCACGGCTGTGTTTCTCCGCTGCGCTCGGACAGGAGTACCTGACTCGACACATCATCAGCTGGGAGGAGCTAAAGGTTCTTGGCAGCTCTATGGCCAAGGGAGTGGCACATCTCCACAGCGACCACTTACCCTGCGGACGTCCCAAGGTACCCCCCGCAATAACATTGTTTCAAACCCTACGGTCTTAAACAAATACCGTCACTGACACCGCAACCTTCAAGCCAACACACATAGGTTTTTTTAACCTTTAACCTTCGAGGGCCCTGGCTTGTAGGAATGTCGAAGGGGACATATTATACCACCAGGTTTGAGTGTGATTAGCCGTTAGAAGCCGTTCTGAAAATTTGCCTCTTCTGCCATCACAAGTGGGCGTGTCCCCCTAGATGTGTGCTGGATAGATCAGTCTACCACCCTACCAGGTGGACTGTAGCAAACGTTGCTCTTCTATCGTCATACATCTAGGTGGACTCGCCCACTTGTGTTGTCAGAAGAGGCAGATTTTCAAAATGGCTTGTAACGGCAAATCACACTGGTGGTATTTGTCACCTTTTATGTTTCATGTTGAATCAATGTCCGCTGTCACAATGTTTCCCGCCTCATCCAGGAACTGTCTTTTGATACTGATGCCTCTTTGTGGATGTCCTTAGGTTCCCATCGTCCACCGGGACCTGAAGAGCTCCAACATCCTGGTGAAGAACGACCTGACGTGCTGCCTGTGTGACTTTGGCCTGGGACTCCGCCTGGACAACTTCCTGACCGTGGACGACCTGGCCAACAGCGGGCAGGTGAGAGGAGATGTCCTGGCTGATAGAGGCAGCCTTCCATGGAACAAAATATCCTCTGGCTTTTTTTTATTGCTGCTGTGTAGGAGATGGGGAATAACAGGAATTTGTTATTGGAGAAATTCCTCGATCTCTCCTGGTACTTGCTCTACTATCTTTCTCTCTCTTTCATAAACACTCACTCTCTCTTATCGATCTTTATCTGTCTCGTATCTTTCCTTGTGGAAATGATTATTATTATTATTGGAAAGTAGTAGTATTAGTAGTAGAAGCGATAGTAGTAGTAATAGTAGTAAAAGTCATAGCAAATGTAGTAGCAGTCAATGGTTACATCAACCACTTCCTTGGAGAAATCCCCGTGAACTGCATGACCAGCTGTGTTTTAAAATGTGTTTGGCTGATCTTGCAGATTAGGGAAAGCATATTCTCTGTCCCTCAGCGTTTTGGGAGGTAGGCCTTTCTGTGTTGCCATCTAATCTCTGCGTATTGTGCCACTAGGCTTATTGTGTTGGTTTTGGAGTAAGATAAGAGCTGGCCATGTTTGTTTATCTTTACTCACGGCAATTACATTATACATTTTCTCAGCTCATTGCTGACGCAGGGTAGGGAGGGAGAGAGATAGAGAGAGAGAGAGAGAGAGAGAGAGAGAGAGAGAGAGAGAGAGAGAGAGAGAGAGAGAGAGAGAGAGAGAGAGAGAGAGAGGAGAGGGAGGGAGGGAGGGAGGAGAGGGAGGGAGGAGGAGAGAGAGAGAGAGAGAGAGAGAGAGAGAGAGAGAGAGAGAGAGAGAGAGAGAGAGAGAGAGAGAGAAGAGAGAAGAGAGGAGAGAAGAGAGAGAGAGAGAGAGAGAGAGAGAGAGAGAGAGAGAGAGAGAGAGAGAGAGAGAGAGAGAGAGAGAGAGAGAGAGAGAGAGAGAGACTAACTGAAAGATTAAGTTGGTGAAAAAAAGAAAAAGAACTGGAGGTAACCCTGATTCGCCCTTAAGCTCTGGCTGTCTCCATAGCTTTATATACTGCTCTCAATCTGTCCATACGTCCTTTGTTCCTCATTGGCGTCCCTGATTTATGATTCACGGCCAAACATGCATCAGTAACAGGTGGCAATGACTTGAGTCATTCGCAAACCTAGACACTTACACACACAGTGCCAGAGGAGGATACATGTCTAGTAGAGCTTCCTCTTTTGTGCACATGCCCAGCATTCGCAAATACCACATTATTTCCATAACATATATATCATAGTTTGTATGTCCTTTTTTGTTCCTTTTTCTCCAACTCATTTGGCTGTCATTGCGCCACAATCCGGCCGCGCTGAACCAGATTTTGTCTGAACAAGATTTCACGGATACTATCTATGGATACATATAGATAGAATGCATGTGCAAAGTTACATTTTTCTACCGTGACACAGGAACCTGAGATCACTCTGCTGTCTCAATAATCTTGAACCAGCAGGAAAAGACTCAGCTGTCATCCCTACAGGCTAATAATGATCAATATAGACAATAATACAGACAGAGCCAAGGTCTATTCTCTATCTCTATGTCAGGCAAAAAATATGACCAAACCCAGTGTTGAGTATATTCATTGTCTCATAAATCAGATTTAAAATGAATAATCAAAAATGTAATGATGATCTTAAATCTTGGCAGTGGGGCATTTCCCTTTTCTTTTCTTCCCTTCTGACATTAAACACACTCAGGCAGCACTAGTCAAGTTTTCCTGGTGGGAAGAGAAGCATGAAACACCCTGTCCTTAAAACCCACGTTCTAAAAAGATACATGTCTGTAAAGGTATTAAATCAACATCCTGTAGACCGGCCGCTGTATAAAAACACATGTAAGAACCCCCTTCTGGAGCTTCATCCAGCACAGTAGGACTACGGGGTTCCCAGGCCGGTGTGTTGATGTTCCTGTCTGTGTGTCCGATGCGCAGGTGGGCACGGCGCGGTACATGGCTCCGGAGGTCCTGGAGTCCCGGCTGAACCTGGAGAACATCGAGTCCTTCAAGCAGACCGACGTCTACTCCATGGCCCTGGTGCTCTGGGAGCTCACGTCTCGCTGTGAAGCCATCGGAGGTCAGCAGACACACGGGCAACCGTGCACATGCACACGCACGCACACACGCACACACACACTCAAAAGCACGCAAGCGCACACGCTAGTGCGTGCATACACACAAGTCTCGCTGTGAGGCCATGGGAGGTCAGCAGATACATGTGCACGCACGCACACGCACGCACACACAAGCAAAAGCATGCAAGCAAACACACACAGGAAATACCCACCCACCAAAACATAGACATTCACACGCAAACACACAGACATACACTTAAACAGACAGACAAAGGTACAAACTTAGATATATATATATATATATACCCGAGGAAAAACAATCCTCACAGACATCAACATACACATATAGACAAAAACACAAAGTGATAAAAACACATACAATCACCATGCTCACAAGTAACCACACACACACACACACACACACACACACACACACACACACACACACACACACACACACACACACACACACACACACACACACACACACACACACACACACACACACACACACACACACACACACACACAGACACACACACTCTTTCTGTCCCCATGAGGTGTGTAATGCTGTATTGGTATGACATTTTAGCGCATTTACAAATGTGTGTATTCAGTGTGTGTGTGTGTGTGTGTGTGTGTGTGTGTGTGTGTGTGTGTGTGGTGTGTGTGTGTGTGTGTGTGTGTGTGTGTGTGTGTGTGTGTGTGTGTGTGTGTGTGTGTGTGTGTGTGTGTGTGTGTGTGTGTGTGTGTGTGTGTGTGTGCATTCCTGTGTGTGATTGCAAGCCACACATGGCAGGAGGACGTTTTAGACTGTGGTTTCCTGTGTGGTAAGGATCAGGGTTATGTGTTAAAGGGCTATGCCTGGCACACACCAGACAATTCAAAAAATGTAGAAAAACGTAAAGCTCACCTAAAGATAGTTGAAGACGCTGTTAACTGTTTTGATCAATGTTTAAGGAAAACCCTTTTTGGGGGCATATTATTCTGTAGTGTGCACCCAGCATGGACAGAGGCATGGGCCTCCATTCCTCCACCTTCACCTCCACCTCCATCCCCACCTCCAGCGCCAAGGTCTGCTGCAGCAGCAGTCTGTGGAATGTCTGATATTTGGATCGGAGACGATCCCAGTTCAGCCGCTATTGCCCTTATATGGGCAGGGAAGCAAGGCGAGAGACAACAAAGCATGGGAGAGAGACAAGGAGCGAGAGAGAGATCGACGGATAGAGAGTTAGAGAATGAGCGAGTGCACATGCATCTCCAGAAGGGTCAATGTTCTCTGGTTATTTGTTTGTAGATGCTGCTGTGTGCGTGTGTATGTGTCTGTGTGTGAATGCGTGCGTACGTGTGTGTGTGTGTGGGGATGTGTGTGCGTGCGTATGTGCATGTTAATGCAGTCTAGTCGTAGCAAAGATGTGGAGGAGGGTCTATGCTCTGTCCTCCAAGCCACGTCTTAGCTAGACATTAAAAACCAGACAGTCACATTCCATCAGAAGTGTGTGCGTGTGTGTGCGTATGCGTGTCTGTGTGTGCGTGTGTGGTGTGTGTGTGTGTGTGTGTTTGTGTGTGTGTATTTTTGTGTGTGTGTGTGTGTGTGTGTGTGTGTGTGTGTGTGTGTGTGTGTGTGTGTGTGTGTGTGTGTGTGTGTGTGTGTGTGTGTGTGTGTGTGTGTGTGTGTGTGTGTGTGTGTGTGTGTGTGCGCGTGCGACAGAAAGAGAGAATGAATGAGAGAGACAGATGCCCCTAATCTGTCTTTGTTTCTTTTTTGGATCTGATTCGGGGGGTTTTCTGTGTGTGTGTGTGTGTGTGTGTGTGTGTGTGTGTGTGTGTGTGTGTGTGTGTGTGTGTGTGTGTGTGTGTGTGTGTGTGTGTGTGTGTGTGTGTGTGTGCGTGTGCGTATGTGTGTCAGTGTGCGCATGTGTTTGTATGTATGCCTGTGAGAGTACTTGTATGTGTGTGTGGCGTCGGCCTCCTTATAGTTTCCTTGCTCCACCCTAACAACAGGGGAGCGAGCCCTGGATTGAAATACTACCCTATCCTGTTGTTGTTGTTGTGGTCAGTTATAGTACATCTCTCTCCTTCTCATTCCATCCCTCTCTCTTCCTTCCCAATTTATTTGTCCCCCCCCCTCCCCCATTTCACTCTCTTCCTCTCTCTCTCCTTTTCTTGTGTGATGGCTAAAGTCTGTAACATTTCAATTAAATCTTCTGGGGTCATTCTGTCGTATCTCAGGGCATGGTGGGATTTGTAGGTTGGTGTGCCCAGTGTCAAAACATGTGACCGTCCTCATTGGCTTGGGGATTGGCATTGGGATGGGCTCCTATTGGCTGCTTGCCATTGAAAGGAGAGCAGGGAACCAGACACGACTAGATGATTGGCCCAGCACAGTGTTCAACATTTCTTGGGACGGTATTAGGTGAGGAGCAACAGGTGCTCTGGCACTCCAGGGAACTGGCGGTAATAGTAGGAGGATTATATCTGAAGATCCCGCTGTTTTGCTTTGAAGTCACAATGAGTCAGTTAGTGTTTTTCTTTGTATGGAGTTATATTGTCGGCCTCGGACAGGTTTGTGGTTAAAGTTATGGTCTCTCCTGCCCGGCACTGTAAACTAGTCTCGCTATCGCTGTCATCACTCAACCTTTATCCTAGATCGGCTTTTCCATCTACCTCCATCCATCGCTCTCGCTCTCTCGCTCCCTCTCTCTACCTATCTATCTATCTATCTACCTCCATCCATCGCTCTCGCTCTCTCTGGATGAACCTGACTCTGACCGGGAGCTCGTAAAGAAAAAGCCCTGTTGGCAAAAGAGTTATAGTTAAACAATGTCATAATGACTCTGTCCACAGACCCGGCCACAGGAATCCCGCCTGAAACTTAAGAGTGTGGTTTCTCGTAACGGACGTTGAAAATATAAATAAGGAACTAGCTATTCATGTACGCTGCTTGTCGCGAGAATACGTACGTAGGCCTACTATAGAATTATTTTTTTTGATATTCTTTGCAGCTTTTCGCAACCGTTTCTTTTCCTTCTTCTTTTTCCTCTTATCCTCACATCTCCTACCCTCTGAATCCCCGTTTCTTCCCCGTCGTTCTCTGGGTTTGTTTGGCCAGGCGTCGGACACGCTCTGCCCGTTCCCCAGCTGGGCCCACGCCCTTCACGTGCGCGGTCGACCAGCTCACTTCCTCGGACCGCTCCCTTTTCAAAGCAAACAAAAATACTGAAGGAAACTCCTCCTCCACCCCGCGAGGCAGGTGGGGGTCTCGGAGCGCCACGGCAACCAGCCCCCCCCCCCCCCCCCCTCCCCTCGGCGAGGTTGCTGCCAACCTCTGGGCGACGCGAGACCCAGACAGATAATCTGGAAAGGAAGCTGTCGTAAAGCCGGCCTCCCTTCCCTGAGACCGCGCTGGGATGCACGGGGCCCTTACCGCGGGGCCCCAGACGGTAGAAACACACACCCCGGGAGGAGGAAGAGGGAGGAGAGCGGTGGGAAGGAGACTCCAGGTGCAAGCCTTGTGTGACATGTGTTCTGAAACCGCAGCCTAGCGCTCCATGTGAGGCCGCCCCCGTGGCTCTACCGGGGCGGGGAGGCCTTGCAAGTCTCCCCAAGGAGGAGTAAACAAGTGGCGCTTTTTTTTTTTTTAACAGCTTCCTCAGTGAACCGCTTGAGGAATTCCCCACTTTCCCTTATTCGCTCTGCTTCGGTTCGAGTTGCTTGTTTGTAAAACGGGGCTCACGGGAAAAATAAGTACAAATAATAGGGACACGATGGCGATTGCATCACCGACCCACGGGGTTTTATGGCCGTTCGACAAAATCTGCAGCGCATAACTGGGTAATTGTGATAATGACTCTCTCATGCCCCCTCGTCGGTTTGATGAAACACAGGCCGTTGTTTTCTTAGCGCTCTGTTTTGAGGCGCGTTCTCCCGGGGGGCGTCGCGCCGTGCTGCCTCTGCGTCGACTCCCGGACACCATGTGAAATCGGTGATATTTGGAACTCGAGATGAAACCCAAACAGCCGAGAGGTTGAGGACGAAAACGTGCATGTGCGTGTGTGTGTGTGTGTGTGTGTGTGTGTGTGTGTGTGTGTGTGTGTGTGTGTGTGTGTGTGTGTGTGTGTGTGTGTGTGTGTGTGTGTGTGTGTGTGTGTGTGTGTGTGTGTGTGTGTGTGTGTGTGTGTGTGTGTGTGTGTGTGTGTGTGTGTGTGTGTGTGTGTGTGCGCGTGGATGTGTGTGTCAGTGTGTGGGTGCGTGTGTGTGTGTGGTTGTGTGAGTGTCTTAATGTGTGTGTTTGCGTAGTTGTGTATGTATGCATGTGTGCGTGGTTGTGTATGTATGCATGTGTGTGTGCGTCTGTCTGATTTGATGGATGGGCGGGGGGCTCGTTTTGGACTACTGTAGGGGTGGGCGGGTTCCACTTGCAGGAAAAACAGGAAATGTGGGCCTTGCAGAGTCAGCTTCTCTGCGCAATCCCGATCCAGGCCCTTCACTTCCTGTCCGTGGAGCTCCACTCCGGCCTTCACTTCCTGTCCGTGTAGCTCTGCTCCGGCCTTCACTTCCTGTCCGTGTAGCTGTGCTCCGGCCTTCCCACTTCCTCTGAGCGGTGGAGGACACACATGCCACAGAGACCTCAGAAGCATCATTTATTTCATCTAAGTGCGATTTATTACATTACATTTCTGACACCTCATAAAATCTGGAGTCAAAGACAAGGCCTGGCGGTGCAGATTGGGGCAAAGTTTAGGCACACAGGATGTCAGGAATGCTGGGAGAGAGATGATTCTAGATGTTTTTAGGGGAGTCTTTGTTAGTGCCATAATGCCATACTATTAGTGATGGATGTGTGGCTTCCTGGAAATGTTTTTTAGATAGACTATATTTGCCGATGTTATTGAGAAAGAGATAGAAATTGTTCGTGGATCACAGACCGGTATTGTATAATAGTATAGAATAGCATTAGGTCATTTTGTAAAATGTATTAGGCATTACCCAACCAATAAATTCATGAATGAATAGATGAGACGGGATTTCAATGAGTAAATCATTAAAGTTATTTTCAATGTAATTTGGCTGTGATAGAACAATGTCATTTCACGAAGCCGCCCAGCTTAAGTGCAGCTGTTAGCATCTCATTCCTCTTCGTTACTGTCGTCTGAGAGCCGTCTCTTTAAGGTTACAGACAAACTCTGCAGCTGTTGTGAGTTCAATTTCATGAGGTCTGGACACAATCCCGGAACTCTCTTTTTCATGTTTTAGCGTTTCAGTACTCCAAGCTTTCTCTTATTACCTAAGGCGTTCTCCCAACTCAAAAGGAAAAAAAGGAAAAACTGACCCATGGTGAGTTCGGTGTTTTGAACGCTCCCAGGCCGGGGAGGCATCGGTTGCTGGTATCGACTGAATACTTGTTTTTATAAACAAACACTGGTCACGTGCCAAAGATTGAGCGTTGCCGTTGTCGTGGAAAGCATTGTGAGACACGAACATAAACAACTGAGGACAAAGATGTGATGTCAAGATGACTAAGTTGTTCCCTTGTGTGAAATGGCCGATGATCCCTTATACCTTAGGTTGTGTCCACAACCTTTTCTAACCTTGTTCTGTGTGTGTGTGTGTGTGTGTGTGTGTGTGTGTGTGTGTGTGTGTGTGTGTGTGTGTGTGTGTGTGTGTGTGTGTGTGTGTGTGTGTGTGTGTGTGTGTGTGTGTGTGTGTGTGTGTGTGTGTGTGTGTGTGTGTGTGTGTGTGTGTGTGTGTGTGTGTGTTTGCGTCTGCAGAGGTGAAGGACTACGAGCCCCCGTTTGGCTCCAAGGTGCGAGAACACCCCTGTGTAGAGAGCATGAAGGACAACGTGCTGAGAGACCGCGGCCGGCCCGAGATCTGCAACTCCTGGCTCAGCCACCCGGTAAGACACCTCAGCTCCTTCTACTGCTACACAAGGAACCACTACATGGAACCCACGCATTCATAGACAGACGAGAACACAGTGGCCGAATCGAAGCCTTTGTATCGTATCACCCATGCTACAGTGTGTTCTGTTTTCTGACTCGCTATTAGCATGTGAGCCTTGAATTTTCACAGAATTCAGGCTGGCAGCCGTAAATTGATGACTGCTTCAAACCCAGTATATGTTATATGTGTTATACCTTTGTACCGTATTCCCCATGCTACAGTGTGTACTGTTTCCTGGCATGCTATTAGTATGTGAGCCAAAAGTAAAAAGAAATCCCGGAATTCAACCTGCCGGCCGTAATTGGTGAAGACGACACGTCGCAAACGTCGAGTTATATGTGTACAAACAGAAGGATATTTGTTGTATATGATGGCAATAATAATACAAATACATCTATTGCGGTTTATGGTGTTTAATAGAGTTTAATATACATTATGGGTATTCCAAGTGACTGTAGTGTCAATATATTTGAGGAATAAATTTTTTGTATGCTCGTTTTTATTGCATAGTATGTAGTTATGTTTTCAGACAAACCTCATACTAAAACCATCCCTTATCTATCAGAGGTTTAGTTTTCTCAATTTTTCCCACGTCCCATGCATTCCCACGATTATAAAAGATCATCGGTTTCAAATCAGTTTCCCAATCAATGTTTTAGTTGAGCAATATCGTCCCCCCGACTCATATAAACAAGACTAAAAGTCTAATATCATCGCCTCTTACACACGCATATGGTGTAGATGATATGATCTTTTTGGCAAAAACTACAACAACAACTGCTGGCCAACCAACAGATTCCCACCCAGGCCGCTTTGCCAGAACTCTGTTCCTCTCTCACTCTCACCACCACCCTGACCTTACCAGCATGGGGTAGCCCCCCTGTATTCCACTACAGTACAGTACGGTGAAGTCCCAGTTAGCCAGTTAGGCTGCTCGATTATTGGAAAAATCATAATCACGATTATTTTGGTCAATATTGAAATTAGGATTATTTTAGAGTTTGAAAACATGATGCGTTTAATCAGCATTTCTCTCCAAAAAGAAAACACTTTATAACTGAGAACCTTGAAATTTCCCCTTAAAAAAATGACACAAAATGTTAAAATAGAAAATAACGTAAATTCGATAATGTTAGTTTGGAGACCGTTTGAACCAAACATCGAAATTGCGATCAAACTTTGATTGATCGCACAGCCCTAGTCCCAGTACCAACACCTCCCTTCTCCCCCCCCCCCCCCACCACAGGGCATTGCGGCCATCTGCGGCACCATCGAGGAGTGCTGGGACCACGACCCGGAGGCGCGGCTCACCGCCCACTGCATGGCGGAGCGCCTGGCGGTGGTGGAGGACGAGATGGACACACTGTCCAGCCGTAGCACCTCCTCGTCCGAGGAGAAGGTGCCCGGGGAGGAGGAGGAGGAGCTCAAGGTGTTGGCGGTGGAGGGGCTGCTGCAAGTGGACGCCAAGATCATGGAGATACAGGACGTCAAACCCCTGGACTGCTCGGTGAGCGACGAGAAGTAAAGAGGAGGTTTCGCTCGGATGAGGACGTCGGGATTGGGGTTTTTTTGACGCCGGGGCGCAGCGCCGGGAGGATTCAACGAAGAGCACTCGGGTGTGAACGTTCAGATAGTCAGCAGTGAGCTTGTCAATAGCGGTGTTAATGCGCATGGAGCCCTGCGGAGTGGCGCTCCTGCCTTCAACGCCTTCAACGGAGGAGCTGGACCTGTGGGGTACGGCCACGGGGACACAGTGTCACACCAACTACAGTCCATCCATCCAGAGCCTTAGTGCGTGAGCAACCATCAAAGGTCGAAGGTCGTCAAGAGGCGAACTGCGTTTTGACGAGCTTACGAGGGCTTAAAAGCTAAAATGCTAAAGTAAACTGGAAGCTTTAAATGGATCAATAGGCTAAGCACCCGGACAGTATTTTATGCAGCAATCAATACAATCAGCCATTACCAAAAAAGGGCATCTTCTTTGTAAGAGAGGGCAGGACAGGAGAAGAGTATATTTTATTTGCACTTTACCATGGGATAGGAAAGCATTTCAGATGTTCCAATGTCTAAAGTGTTATGTCCACGTCTGAGGGAGTTTCAGTAAGCCAAGATTTCTCTTTTGTATAATGTTGAGCCATATTGTAAAACTAATGACTTTAAGAGTGTGTGTGTGTGTGTGTGTGTGTGTGTGTGTGTGTGTGTGGTGTGTGTGTGTGTGTGTGTGTGTGTGTGTGTGTGTGTGTGTGTGTGTGTGTGTGTGTGTGTGTGTGTGTGTGTGTGTGTGAGCATGTGTGTGTATGACCAGAGTATTTTAAGTTGTGTGAGCGTTTTTTTAACCAAAATCTGCAGTGTAAACCTGCTTACTGATGTGAACAGGTGTTAACAGGCACAATGTAAATATCAACCACACAGTCAATGTACAAATCCTTACAAAGGGAAAGTAATCATACTACTTATCGTGAACGTTATACAAATAAATATTTTACAGAGAGATATGTTTGGGATTGCTATATTTCTATCTGTTTTCTAGCTAAAAAATATTGATATTTGTTTTACCATTCATTGTATATAGTTTTATGAATAAATGTTTTATGAAAAAAAGATCTAGATGTTTTATTTCATTCAAACAGAGCTTTTCAACATTTCATTTATTCCTAATCATTGTGTAGATTTTAAACTTTTAAACTGTTGTAACTTCATGTTAGGGTCTGTGAAAAACATCATAGAAATACATCCATAGATGCCAAACTGTTACTGCGATACGTCAACTTTGCTGCCACATTTGAGAGGCTATGAGCCTGTAAGGAAATACATGTTAATAGTGGAGCTTGATAAAAAGCCCTATGTCATTTTCAATTCTCAACTGATGTAAAAGAAAAATATAACAACTTCTACAACAACAAAAAGTGTCGAGGTTGATAGAGGGGTTGGTACAATCTGTTACATGGTGGAATCTTTTTCACACATATAGATGGCATCATGATGCCAGTGGAGGGGAGTGAAAAGGTTTTCCCAACGGGGGAGTCAGACAGGCCGGGCTGATTAAACCACCCATCCTCCACACACATTTAAAGTGAGTTAAACGAGGGTGTTGGAAGCGTTTGTTTTGTTCAAAGTTGTACGATTTCACACGACCGTGCAAGCTGGTGTTTTATTTGCTGTTGGCATAATCTTCTGCACTCCCGTGTCCGTCAGACAGAGATTGCCAAGCAGCGCCCTGCCGGTCGATGCTAACACAACAGCTATTATCTAATCATGGGGCGTTCTTATCATAACGATGAAGGGAGCGACATGTTGGGAGCCGATCCCGAGGAATCCATTTAATCAATCGCACAGAACGCTAACGGTGGCGCCCACAATTAGGCTGTCCTCCCGCCTCCGCAGCCCGTTTTGAACACGTGGCAATAATTTAACGCTGGCGGAGACAGTTGGACTAGCCGTGAGGCCCAACTGTGGGTCAGTCGGTCGCATCAACGTTGGTATGCTGCGTTGGTCTGTAGAAGTCCATTTCACTTGTGTCCAGGAAAAACGACAAAGTCCATCAGCGGCAGGGGTCGTTTTAAAGCTCAGAGGTACGAACAGGGCATCGATTGTAACCGGGAGGTTGCTAGTTCGATCTCCAGTTCAAAGTGTCCCTGAGCAAGAGCACGTCACCCTTCGTCTCGAATGCTGCTTAGAGAGACGACGGATGCAGAGCCTAAGCTCGCCCTTCTTGCCATGGCTTAAGACTTACTATGCCTAGATGCTGAGATACGTACGGACCCTCATGTCGAGATCCCTTTGAGGAAGTAGAAAGACCCATAGCCTGTGTGCAGTACGATCGACGAGTATCGCTACCGAATGTTGAGCAGACAGGTGACTGATTTGACAAGCGCTCACTCACAAGAGAGATCCACCCATATCAGGCAGGCGTGTTCAGAGCGAGGGCGCTAGAGCATAACGATCTTACTAGATCATCATGCATAGCGCATGTTCAGAGGTGCCTACGTCATGCGCGTGGCACACGGAGGCAAAGAGAAGCGCTGGTCGGCACAATTGTACCTAGCACGATCCGTGCCAGCTCCCAAAAAATGGCATTGCCTCGGGGCCATCGCGGAGGGTTCATTCTTCTGCAAAGACGAGGCTCTGCATGTATGACGGCACTATTCAAGAGTTATTGAGCCCCATCCAAGGGCCTGGAATCAACATTTTGCGTTGATCTAAGGGGATAGGGGGAAGAAAAATTCCCAAAAATTCTGTTAACAGATTCCTCCTATACAGAAAACATACTTGTTTTGAGGGGACACCAGGTCAGCATTGTATTAAAACTGATAATGGCAGAGAAATCGTTTGGGTAATAGGCACTAACACCCAGGTAACAGCACTTGATGCAGCAATCAAAACAATCAACCACCTGTGATGCTGTGTAGTAACCACTGATACCGTGTTAACGTGTGGTTAAGCAGATTGTAGTATGAAGTAATGGTTTGTGAGAAAAACGCCTAACCCGCTCGCAAGCGTGCAACAATCTCTGGAGGGAATAAACACGTCATACTGGGTTGGCATCATGACTGTTTGCAAGTCGCAACTGCTGGTGTACTGAGCTGGCCTCCGCAAATCTCTCTGAAGATGACAATACGCCTCAAATGTCGTGGAATTGTTTTCTTTCATGCGCCACGGTCGGTTCGGTTCGAAATTGAATTCAAAGGAGCGGTGTGGCACGCCCACGACCTAGCGTCAAAGTTGAATATCAGCGTCAGAATATCTCTCCCTCCGGGATGAGGTGTGGCCTTTCTACTCAACGTAATACTTAAACACCAAGCCGCTTTGATATCAACTACTGAGCTAAATCCTACGACTTTAAGAAGTGTGTAATAAGTGATTTAGATTGCCTATTTGTCATGCGAAGGAATTTGTGCTTTTAAGGGTTTGTAAATACTCTGTGTTGGTACAGCTCAACATTTGGTACCGCATCGTTTGAAATCAGTTCCAATTTATGTGTAAACAATGAGAAATACTCGATGGCCTCTCCCAGGATAATGTAGCTCGGCAGCTAATACCACAGCGCTGAAGCCAGTATTCCAAACCAAATGACGAACGGCTTGGGCGTCTTTGTAGGGAGAGACTGCCTCGTCCATCTGTGTTTTCCGGGAACTAACAGAGTAGTCATGTAATAACCATAAAATGTTTACACTTGTTAAAATGATTTAATAATTAGTATACGGTATTAAAATCATCCAACTTTAATGGTGATATGAATGATAATGAAAGCGAAATACAAAATCAGCGGACTTCCACCATAGCTGCAGAACAAAGACGGCTTCAAGAACTTGCTCGCCTCGGGGCGAGCACCGGGGGGGAAGTGCTTTGCAAGACAAGGCTTCAAGATTTAAGCGTTTTGGAGGAGTTCTTATGTGGACATGATAAGAATCAGGTGATGGAAAACAATTTTGTTGAATGATATAAGGGAAACATATAATATTCTCACACGTGAAAAAAATATGTTTATTTGGGGTGGGTCAATCACTTTAGACTCTGGTTTTACCCCTTGGATCCTCTAATCTGTACTATGTAAAATGCTTGCTTCTGGATCGTACCATTGATTATTGCAAATTGTCAAACCCATGGTTCAAATCTAGTGTTTAGCCCAGACGCATTATTTTGACAATCAACATTCAATACTTTCTTGAAACTGGTTTGACACAGTCACTGCGATCAAGCGCAAATTTCAAACTTGATGCCCCGTATCGCGTGTCAAATTGGCATCTGTACTCGTGTACAGAGAAGATTATTATATGTCTGACTGTGCATAGTCGAGTGAGTTAATGCGTTCTGGACCAAGTTCGGTGCTTAAAGTCCCCAAGGTTTGATAAAATCACATGCCTCAAACTCCAAAGCTCTTGCAGTCCATTGGCCCCCAGAATGGCTCTCCAACTTGGACTCCTCAAACAACTCGCCTTTCCTTTCTTCTCTTCTCGGCCACTCGGTCCCCGCCTTGTTGTTCCTCTCTTGTTTTAACTCTGTAACCAATGCAAGGAACAAAGCGCCGTACCTGAAGGTCAAACACAACTGTTGGAATCCGGTGTACAGACAGGATAGCAGACGCAAAAATTCAAACTGTTTAACCTGCGATTTCAACATCAACTTGACACATCTTTAACATCGGTTGCAAGGAATAGACAGCTATACAAAGATGTATGTACAAATCATCAGGCTGTTCTTATAACAATGGGAATAAATGTTGATGTGTTTTGAAAAAAAGTGTGTTAGCTATCTAGTGAGGATCAGAAATGGGTTAAATAAACATACCATTGTTATCCATCCAAACGGCATGGCAATACAATAAGTGGAATGTGTTGGATCCTATTCGCTCGGAAATGTTCCAACTTGAATTCTGAGCAAAATCAGTGAAGGGCCTACTTAAACGGGTGGAAGCTATATACAAAGAGGACAAATAGTATAAATAGAGCATCCTAACGGATTGGAACAAAATACCGTATTGACTTTTCTGCAGGCCTGAATGGCTGTGTGTAATAACCCCATAACCATTTAACAAAAGAGATAAGTATACGAATATGTTGTGTAAAGAAAGGTTTATTCGTGTGTGTGTGTCGTGTGTGTGTGTGGTGTGCTGTGTGTTGTGGTGTGTGTGTGTGGTGTTGTGGTGTGTGGTGTGTGTGTGTGTGTGTGTGTGTGAGCGTGGGTGTGTCGTGTGCTGCGTGTGTCGGTGTGTGCGGTGTTCGCTCATTTGGGTGCTATGACATGTCAGCGTAGACGCAGAGTTTGTACCTTAAGGAAAGAGCTAATGACAGGGACTCTGCTTTACGTATCATCAACACGCACGCACGAGACACAGCACTGCACACACGACATCACACAGACACACACACACACACGACAACACACACACAAACCACACACTACACACCCCACACACAGAACACACACCACACACACCCACACCATCAAGTGGCACATGGGCACCACACACCACACACATCACACAGCCGCACACACACAACACACACAACACACATCAGCACCCACACACACACACACCCTTTGCTGTCGTTGATATTCTTGAGGCCTTCCGTTTTTCGGAATCTTGCACGATGTTTTTCCCTTACAACCTCTCTTTGGGTCTCTCTGCAGCTGGAACCACATACTAGAGCCGGAAAGCGAGGTAGGCATAATACCGACATCCCTGGATTCCTACTGAATAACTTGTGGCATCCGGTCCATTCTTTTATGGGTTTCCTGTGTTCTTTCGCGTGGTACCGCGAGGCCCACATGCACCTCGCACTCAGCACCAATCCTGCTAGTTTTCAAGAGTTCAACGGAACTTCTAATCTTTAGATAAGACCGCATGTTGTATGTTAGATGTAAAATGCCAATGTCCTCCAAAAAGTTTGGCGAGATCTATTTATAAGTTATACATAGAATCACTAATGAATCACAAAAAAATAAACAAAAAACCGGTAAAACCAGGTTGTCGTAAACAACCATAGATTGTGTAACACTAACAGACGGCCCAGAGTCCCGGTCGGGACCCAAACCTACCCCAAACGATCCCGGACCGACAGCAGGTAGATAATCGGTCCCAAAACTAATTAACGTACTGTCGTTGAGTACGGTGTAGTTGTATAACGGAAGAGGGAGCAACCGGAGCCCTTCTGGTGCCACAAGGTGTATAAAACGTATTGTGTCAATAGCGACAGTCATAGCAACGCAAGAAGTCCCATAGAGAAACAATTTACACGGATAAAGTAACAAATAAATACACCTGCATATTAACGTAATATTTAATGACGAAATGCATATCGAGAAAGCTAGTACGCCAAAACAGTAGGCCCTACGTTGTATTTCTACGGTATTTATTTCTGCCTGGTCGCACATTACAGACCATTTGGTTTCATCATGATTGTGCTTGTTTCGGTTATATCCTATTCCAGATATGCCAATATGTGAGATTTTAGGTACTCAAACCGAAATGAACGAGAGTGTTCGCTAAAGTTCAATCAAAATCCTTCTAACTAATGTGTATGCAGCCTAAATGATGCCACAACGTTCTTCGTTGCTTTCACAAATAAGTCCCGTCCCGTAAAGAAACAATAGTTGGTAGCAGCTTGCATGATTATGCCGGTGCAGGTAACCTGAGTAGCTATACATATTGCGTAGCAAATCGATTGCTATGGAGGGAAGGAGAGACTTCGTGGTCATGCAGTACTGCAATTCAGGATTGATAGTGATATGGTGCAAGGGTGAAAGGTCTGAGATACCGACGAGCTCTTAACATTGTAGTTTTTCTGTGGCTCAATAGTGCGTTTTAATCTAAGTTGGTGTGGGGAGTTCTGTGTGGGGGCCAGCCGTTCGTGTTATCCACCCATGTTGGCGAGTGTCCTGTCTTGGTGGGCTCAAGGTGGTTACTGACTGGAGGCATGGTGATTGGCGATCTGGGTAGGAGGGCGAAGGAAACAGGCACTCCCTGTCTAGGATTACAGACCCTTGGGTTACGTAGTAGGGGTTAGGAATCTTGGAGGGTGTTAGGCGAGGCAGGGGTTAAGGGTATGGGGGGGGAGGGGGGGGTTGAACTGAAGGGCTGATGTAATAATATCTTTTAGATTTAGTTTGGACTGTTGGCCCCTTGTTCGTAGAGCAATCTATTATTCACACCCCGTAATTTTTGAAGACATATCCGATAATCTTTACTGCGAATTAACAGGGTCGTTGCTATTCTTTGCAGCACGCCACCGCCTATGGCCAAATCATGGGCAAAGCCGCGTCCCCACTTGGGCCCAAGCATCTGCTTCTCGCACGGTTCACTTTTGCATAAAGGTGAGTCTAAAGACGCGATAAACGCCCCTTTTATGTGAAGCGCATTGAAACCGTAGCGAGAAACCTGTCCAACGAATGAATCTAAAAGTGAGTCCGTGAAGGGTGTTTTCGGTACAGAACGCGATCCTGGCATTGTCTACAGCTAATTTTATGAGAGATACAGATCTCAATCAGACGAATCTTTTTGGATCCGTCCTTAGGGGACCATAGGTAGGTCCTATGAGCACAAATGCTACCCAACAGAAGCCGTCGCACTTACTATTGCGCAGTGTGTCCGTGTTTTCTAAGTTCAAAACGGGTGGCCCCACGGCAAGCGTAGGGATACAGTTAAACCTTGATGTCAAGTTGTCGTGTTGTCCATTACTACCTTAGCCATAACCGCTAATGTTCAGGTGTGACACAATTAGCAGCTAGGCCATTTTTTATTTTATACGCCGAAATCGTTAAGGAAAATCACTCCCATAGTCGCCCGTCGCGAGTCACAGGCCGGTGGTACGCATGGTAGATTGTTGAATTGATGTTGCGGCTCCTAATTTGCATGGTTTGTAAGGCTACGTGACTGCAGTAGCGTTGTGGTCAAGTTCTTCCTGTTGATGGTACTTGCCGAAATGCAGTGCTCTGTCAGCGGTCCTCGAGCAGGCGGTGTTCTTTGATGACGTGTGGAGCGTCGTCCAAGTTTAATAACCCATGATGTGTCCAGGGTTTTTTGGAGGTATATCAGCGGCATTGTCTAATTGTTAGTATATAACCAGTGGCAAGCTTGAGTCTTTTTTTAAAGGTGCATAACCTGTTGAGAATAAACAAAAAGAAAACAAAAGTCTGATATCAATGAAATCACACCTGGAAACATTATTCTATAACCGTTTAGCGCCCTCTTGCAAGTACGCCCTTGTATTAGGTCTTATCGCTTTTGCGTTGAATGTCGATAAACTGCTGCATCCATCAACGGAGAACATTGTTAATAATATACAAACCTTACTGATATAAAGTTATAAAATGATATATAATAAATATCGCCTAGACTACTTAGTAAGAAAAATCGTGTGCATTTCTGCTGTGTTTGAACCCACCTGCGTAAAAAATTCTCACCACGACAGTGCCCCCCTACTGGTGAACCTTGCGTCGCCCCCTCCAGTAGATGGTGCTCTGGCCCCACCGACTCTTCACATGCAGACAGAACATGCAATCTGCATGACAATATATCTAGCAGAAAAACCATCTGCCAGCAGAGAGCCATGTGTCAAATATGGGTAACAATGTAGCCTGGCCTATTGCCAGACCAAGCTCACCGTAGATTTCACGTGTGGTCTGGCCGGGGAGCTGCTGTTCAGTTTTCTCAGCACAAGAGCGCAGATCATGGCTAGTTCAAAGACCTGTCATGCCGACCGTGCATCCGTCGCTTCCGTTCGTCATTGTGGTAAATCACATTTGTGCTGCTGCCCTGCAAAACGCAAAACTGGAAAGAAATGGTATAGCTCTTCAGGCGAACTCCAAATCGCCCTCGCAGAGCCTGGTACCCCCGCAGAATTAGAATGACGTACACTCAACAAAATCGTAGTGGGAAAAGTAAAAGCTGTCACGTTGGACTACACCACTTTTTTCCATCTAGAGTCCATTGGTTTGGATGTCGCGGTGCCGTTAAGTAAACGATAATAAATGCTACTTGTAAAACGGCAAGTTGGCACTCCGAAAGCCCAAGTGGAATCTAGATGGATAAAAGTGTGTAGTTCAAAACGTCGCAGCTTTACTCATCGCGCACTACAGTGAGTTGTTATGTAGCCGACTCATTCAAAAAAAAAGTTAGTTCCATATAGACATTTTGAACTGATGGAACCGAGGAGCCTCGGAGGGGGACTTATTCTTCAAGTAAAGTGGTTATGGTCTATACGGAGACTAAGCCCAAAGCTTCACTGAGCGTGTCCTCCGTTATTAACTCAAACGCAACTCGCTGAGAAACAACGGGTACGGTCACGATCGCACGTCTACTGGTAAAAGACACATTGCACTGACGCAGCCAGTGGCCAGAATTAACAATTCCCCCCCACCTCACAGAGACTAGGAGTGATACCTCAAGTCAC
>OLKM01002197.1:0-7500 GCA_900291075.1 Melanogrammus aeglefinus
ATCGATATATATTCTGATGAAGATGAAGATTCATGTGTGCACAGTGTGCTTGTGTAGTATTTGTCTATCCAAAACCATTGGTAAGCGCCAATGACTTTGAAAATTGAAAAATATTTTGGACAAAATTCTTCTCAGATGTTTTCCGGTTACAGTTCAAATGCATTTATTATTTCGGTTTGGAAAGGTGTGTGTTTGTGTGTGTTTATTTGTGTGTATTTGCATAATGTTTGTGTTAGATGAGGTGTGCGTACATAGCCTTATATCACTAATGTAGCCTTATTTGGTTAGCAGCAGTTACAAGGATGGGGTCAGTGAATGAGTAGCAACAACATCTCAACACATAGTGTTGAATAGAAACAGCAGGGGATCTGTTGCAGTGGGGTATAGGTTGGTATCACGGTAGGTATGACCATGGGAGAGTATCTAGGGGGCCCCAGGGGGACCATAAAGCCAAAGATAGAAAACAGAGATAGACCGTTTTCTAGAAAGTATGTTCTAAAAAGAAAACAGTTTGGAGTTGGGTATTGAAAGAGCTACAGCTGTGGGGTGTAAGTGAGGTGTGTTTTTGTATGTGTGTGTGTGTTGGGGTGGGGGGGGGGGGGGGGGTGGAAGGGGGCTGTGTGTGTGCTTTAAGGCCCTTGGGCAGAGCTCTGAGGCAGAGGTTGAGGATGAGGTGATACTCCCCCAGAGGCAAGAGCCTTGCTCGGGTTACCCCTGACAACACACTGGGCCGGGCCACCACCCTCTCTCCCTTCTTTCCTCCATCCCTCCCTCTTTCTCACTCTGTATCTCTCTCTCTCTCTCTCTCTCTCTCTCTCTCTCTCTCTCTCTCTCTCTCTCTCTCTCTCTCTCTCTCTCTCTCTCTCTCTCTCTCTCTCTCTCTCTCTCGCTCTTTTTCTATATTCCTCTCTTGCGCTCTCTCTTTCTCTCTCTCTCTCCCTCTCTCTCTCCCTCTCTCTCTCCATCTCTCTCTCTCTCTCCCTCTCCCTCTCTCTCTCCATCTCTCTCTCTCCCTCTCTCTTTCAATCTCTCTCTCTCTCCCTCTCTCTTTCAATCTCCCCCCTCTCTCTCTCTCTCTCTCTCTCTCTCTCTCTCTCTCTCTCTCTCTCTCTCTCTCTCTCTCTCTCTCTCTCTCTCTCTCTCTCTCTCTCTCTCTCTCTCTCTCTCTCTCTCTCTCTTCCTCTCTCCCTCTCTGTTTTATCTTCCTGCCTGACCGGCGTTATTTTGCAGTTCAGTTAGTTTGTTTGTGTGTATCTATTGCCTGCTCCTCTGCTAATATTTGTCGGCCAAACCTCCCCTGTCTTTCCTTCTGACCATTTTATCAATCGATCAATGCCCAACCATCATCAATAAGACGGAGATTTTAGCGTAATGATGAGAAGCATCCCCCTACGAAGGGGTGTGTCCCCTGCTGCAGACAGGATATGCTGCCATGGAAACCATGTTTGGGAAGTCAACTCCCACTAACCAGAAGGCTCACCACCAAACACGAAGTGCACCCGCGCGGGCGTGTGCACACACACACTCACACACACATCGATATGCACAATGATACACATACACACACACTCACATACACACACAATTGGTTATTTTATATAGAAGCAGGGAAGGAGATGGGAGCATTGACGGATCGATCTTCTATCGATCTCCACTAAAGGCCTTTTATTTCCAACGTTAAACATTTCCAACATTAAAATTAAACAACACCGCTCTTTCAGTTCAAGTGCTCAACGGTTTGGGAGCCAGCTTTGCAAAGCCAGAGGCTTCTCTCTACTACAGAGAAAGACACCATTGTTGTCCTGTGTGGTCTATAAGCATGAATCTATAAGGGACGGTGAGTGTATTTGGGAGCATGCATGTGTGTGTGTGTGTGTGTGTGAGTGTGTGTGTGTGTGTGTGTGTGTGTGTGTGTGTGTGTGTGTGTGTGTGTGTGTGTGTTGTGTGTGTGTGTGTGTGTGTGTGTGTGTGTGTGTGTCCATGCATCCAAGTTTGCATGTTTGTGTGTGTGTGTGTGTGTGTGTGTGTGTGTGTGTGTGTGTGTGTGTGTGTGTGTGTGTGTGTGTGTGTGTGTGTGTGTGCGTGAGGCCATGAGTGTGTGAGTGTGCATCAGTGTGTGTGTGAGTGTGAGTGTGTGTGTGTGTGTGTTTGTCCATGCATCCCAGATTTCATGTTTGTGTGTGTGTGTGTGTGTGTGTGTGTGTGTGTGTGTGTGCGCCGGTGAGCACATGTGTGTGTGTGAGTGCGCGTCTGTGTGTGTGTGTGTGAGTGTGTGTTTGTGTTCGTGTGTCGTGAGGTATGTTTTCTAGTAAATATGGTGCCACAGGCGGAAAACAGGCTTCCTGTTTTCCACCATTAGATTGTTTGATACCAGAGCAGAGTGCTTCCCAGCCCAGGCCTCACGCCCAGGTGATGAGATTAGTCCCAGAGATCAGGCAGTCCCTCCTCCCTCCCCATCTTATCGCTCCTTCGCCTGTCCATCATTTCTTCCACCTTTTTTTTTTTTAAAGCTAATTCCCATTAGAATTTTCCTTATTACCACTGTCAACGCAAACATACAGTACAAATCACCAGGACAAGACAAACAAAATGCATTGACCAATACATGCTGTTATACCATCATTCACAGTTATTCACAAACTTTGCTTTAAGTTTTAAATATATAACAACCAGTCGTCCATCCCATATGTAGAGTAAATACTTGCCTAAATTGCGGTTTAGCAATAAACAATTCTAGAACAACAAAAAGAGAAAACCATGTCCATATTGAATTGTCCTTGAACCCTGTTTTTTTCTGGAGGATGTTTTAGGGCCAACAAAGTGTGGAATCCATGCCACAGGCCACCATATCAGTGATGTATCATCGATCCTCTATAGGAGAGCTAGTGTTCTATAGAGCTATTGCCGCATCACAGAGAACCACGTTTCTTCATCTGTGTTTGGCGGGAGTCACGACCACATGACACAGAGGCAACCATGTGTTTGCGACCCTCCACCCTGGGGTATAGGTTTTAGTATAGGAATTCCAACAAAATACTCGTAAAGCTACGATAAACCCACGATCTTTCTCCAGATAACTATTGGTGAAGTTGTGGCCTCATAATAGGGTCTGAGGTTCGATTCCCCTCGTGGGTGTTGGTGTCATCAGGGGTTCAATAGGCATGTGGGTCAGGATCGGACGTTTTTACAGCGGATGATTATTCATCGCTAAAGTTTCAGTTCCATGCTTCAAATCCCCTGTAACAACTTATTGGTCTTTAAATCCTCAACATCCAGACCCTTTTGGTTTAATAATTTCTGAAACAAACAAAACAATTACATATTATACTATAATGCAATGATTGCTTTTGTATGATTGAGCCATACTGGAAAAAGAAAGCTCATGGCAAAGAGGAAGCCTGCATTCTGAATGGTTGCAACATTTTGGACATCTGATTCAGGAAGGAGAGGAAGTTGTCTCTGAGGAGTTCTGCATTCTCTAAAGGTCTTGGCCTGCTTGTCCATAAAGCAAGGGAGAGACGAAAACAACAGGGTTTGTTGTTTTCCACCAATGTAATGACTTCCTCAATTGAGGAGATGTTTTGGCAGTCCTTTCAACCAGGAGACCATTATGTTGGACTGAGGGCTTACTACTTCTTGAATGGAACACTACTGGTGGACAGCGTTTTACAGGCCATATCATACAAGTCGAGGCTGGCCAATACCAGGGTAATAATCACAGAAAATATGTGGGTGTGTGGGTAACTTTCCCCCCTTCACACTACCCTACACATCGTCATCATGTCATCTGGAATATTGTATGCTGCCCAAAAAGTTACAATGCCAGAACTACAATGTCCAACATGCTATTGCCAAAACAGTGAACGGCCAACGAACATCCAACCATGTCTGTAATCGTTCTTTATCAAAAAATCAAGCTTGGTGGAAATGGAGCAATTTCAATTGTAGTCTCATTTCCAGGAATCGCTCCCGTCTTTCTGCGACTCTTTGTCGGGCCTTGGAGAACGCTTGGGGAAGGATCAATGTGTGGCAGGCTGCTGATACTGGCCTGATGAATCAGCTTCCGTTAGTCTGCCAGCTGCGCTCAACAGATGCTAAATTATAGTGTGTAGAGAGAGCGTAGGTCTCCTCCTGAGGCTTTGACGGACTGCATCAGACTAGGGCAGAGGAAAAGCTCACAGTCTAGGCTTTCTACCCTACTAAAAAGCCCACTGTAAATCACACGCATGCACGCGGGCCGAGACTGCATTGCCCTGTGCTGTTTCTGTTTGGTCATGCTAGCTGTTGAGAACGTGTACTGTGCAACAGGTTTTTCACAGTTCTCCTTACTTTTCCATATGCTCCTTTTTTTATCCTCCCAAAAAAACCGATTTGTACACAATGACAAAAAACAATTCTTTATGTTCCAACATATTTATATTGTGATTTATTTTCTTTCTGTATATCCACTGTGTGCATTCTATTAACCTAGCGTTCCCCTGGTCCCACAGGCTTGTCAGATGTGCCGTGAGAGTTGGGATCCCCCCTGCTGTGGCCAACACCCGGTCCCCAGACCCTGCGCGCCCCCCGCCCGCCATCAGGATGGATACTGCCCGCTCATTCCGGATGGAGCTGGAGGGGCTGGACCTCCAGCAGGTCCAGGCCGTCCGCCCCTGTAACGACTACGTGGAGCGGCCATTCTTCCGGGAACCGGCCTTCCACGAAGAACGCCCCTTCGGACAAGCCCCCGCCCTGCACCAAGCTCTGCCTCGCAGCCAGAGCCACAACCAAGCCAGCTACGGCCTTCGACTGAGCCGCTCCAGCACCGTCAGCTCCTCCATGTCCCGCAACAGCGCCGCCTCGGACCAGAGGCTGATGGCAGGCATGACTCCCTCCCAGTCCGGCCTGGCCAGAGTGGTGCGCTCTCAGCCCAAGGGAGAACTCAAGCTCCAGGCTTCGCTGGGTAAAGTCCGCACGGAGGCCGAGCTGGAGGCCGAGCTGGAGGCCGAGCTGGGCGTCCACATGTTCATCTGCGAGCGCTGCGGCCGCTGCAAGTGCCAGGAGTGCTGCGCCCCGCGCCGGCTGCCCTCCTGCTGGGTGCTGGGCGGGCGCTGCCAGTGCTCGGCCGAGTGCGTGGTGGAGTACACCACATGCCTCTGCTGCGTCAAGGCCCTGTTCTACCACTGCTCGGCCCAGGACGACGAGGACACCTGCGCCGACCAGCCCTGCTCCTGCAGCTCGTCCAACCGCCCGGCCCGGTGGGGCGCCTTGGGCCTGCTGTCGCTGTGCCTGCCCTGCCTCTGCTGCTACCCCCCGGCCCGGCTGTGCCTGGCCCTGTGCCGGCGGGCCCACGATCGGGCCACCCGGCCCGGATGCCGCTGCAGAAACACCAACACGGTGTGCCGCAAGATCTCAGCGTCGAGCCGCGGGTACCCTGCCCTGCGCAGCAAGTCGCTGGACAAGCCTTTATGACAGGCGGAGGTCTGAACCACACCGCGCTTCCCGCTGTTTTTGTTCCGTGCAGGGCGTCGCCGTGGCGACGGACGTCCCGTTGACCCCCCCACGCGTTCGCGCCGACCCGACCAAGCCAATCACCCTGAACCTCGTGCCGTTCGCCTTCGTCGTGTTCCTAACGTCTTCCTGTTCTCCGACCGTGGAGGGACCAAAGCTTCACTGTGCCTGTTCCTGTTATCGCCTAAAAACAAAGAACAAAACAAAAAAAACGAAAACCGACAAACACACACAAAAAGAAAAAAAACTAGGGTGCTTTGCTAGTATACCTGCCAACCTTTACACAAATCGTCAGACAGACAGATAACCCCCTAGAAGTACATGGACAAACACGAGACGGAACCGGAAACGGTTCTGTCAGCAAATGTCGGGGTTTGAACTGTACCTGTTTAATTATTTATTGTCGAAACGACTCACCTCTCAGCACCCTGCCCACAGTGAGGGTGAGTCTAGTCTGAGGTTACCCCACCGACATGTCTGAACGTGGGGGACCCACATGGGTCAGTGCAGGGGGTCGGGGGTCTGTAGAACCATGTAGGACCCAGGCATAGGAGTCACTGTGGTCTCCGTGGTCGACCGGTTCGTCGGCCTCTCCCCGCCTTTCAATCCCTACTGGGCACAAATAGAGACAGATGCATGATGGGACAGCTCCTGATGAAGTGCTCCAGACGAAGGAGGGGAGGACCCGGGCAGCGGCCAATCAGAGTGAGGCATTGTTCACGTATGAAGGACAACAAAACAAAATACAAAATAAGAAATCGACAGCGACGTTCAATCGAGAGTCCCCAATGGAGGCACGAAGGGAAGGCCTTCCGAAGAACAAACGAGACACATGTTTGACACCAAAAATCTGACCACGTACTGTGAGAGATGGACCAGAATCTCTGTTTATTTGTGAAGCAAAAAAGCACTGTGGTGCTGTTGAACTAGAGACCAAGAGCCCCCCTGGGGAGCGTCCAACCTGTGGAGAGACTGTGTCTATTGTGACCGGGCAGCGAGTGCTTGTGTGCATTCATGTGTGTCTCTTCACATGCAAGCCATTTTGTGCGGGTGTATGTGTGTGTGTGGGTGTGTGCGATTGTATGCTTTTAGGGTCAATGCATGTGTTTGTGTGACTCTTTTCGCTTGTGTTTGGGAGTGTGTTTGTGCGTGTGTGTGTGCGATTTGCGTGTGGTGTGTTTGTATGAGTGCACGCATGTGTGTGGGTAAGTGTGCAGGTGCACGTATGTGTGCGCATGTGTGCATGCATGTTTGTGTGTGTGTGTGTGTGTGTGGGTGTGTGTGCGTGCAGTGTTGTCAGCAGAAGAAGCCTGCCTTGCTGTATTTTTAGCAGTGCTGTCTCGGTGGAGCTGGAATGCTCTGTTCAGGTTACCTCACCACAACAGTCTGACGCCTTCCCTGTCCATCCCCCCCCAACCCACACACACACACCACACACACACACACACACACACACACACACACACACACACACACACACACACACACACACACACACACACACACACACACACACACACACACACACACACACACACACACACAATTCTTCATCCCCTTCCTCAACGTCAAACCCGACCCCACCCTCCGTGTCACTCCCTTACCGTTACCGTTATCCTCTCTCTCTCTCTCCCTCTCTCTCTCTCTCTCTCTCTCTCTCTCTCTCTCTCTCTCTCTCTCTCTCTCTCTCTCTCTCTCTCTCTCTCTCTCTCTCTCTCTCTCTCTCTCTCTCTCTCTCTCTCCCTCTCAGCCGAGCTCCTCCCTATGACTCCCTTATGACTCCACCGTGAAGCCGCCACTCAGTTCATCCTTAGCACAGGACAGATTCCACAGGGCACAGGGGCCCTGACACAGATTGTCCAGGTTCATATTTTTGGATTATTAGCCAGTGTTTAAGTCTTGGCCGTCCGACCGGACGACAAACCCTCCACTAGTGCGAGCCTTGCACTTAACCCCTCCATCTAGGTTTCTTTTCAGACAGCCACCCGGGCCCCCCCCCCCCGCCCCCCC
>OLKM01002197.1:13112-15612 GCA_900291075.1 Melanogrammus aeglefinus
CCCCCCCCCCCCCACGCGTTCGCGCGACCCGGACCAAGCCAATCACCCTGAACCTCGCGCCGTTCGCCTTCGTCGTCGGTTGGGTTCGGCTAACGTTCTTCCTTGTTTCGTGCGACTTGAACTGAAGATCCCGAGCCCCGTCGTTTGAGAGGGCGTATGTAAGGCGTTCTGACGTTAAAGAGTTTGGATTGAGGTGTGCGGATTACTGTAAGCCGACGGTAGCGAAACGTGTTCACGATGCGTTGGAGAGCTGCTGCATTTAACAGGACTCCATCTAAAGGATTCATACAAATCTGTGTGAAGTTGTTTGATTTAAGGTTCAGTGTAATCAAGTTATCCCCCCATTCGCCGATAGGCAACCAGAGTCTCTCCAATGCAAGCGGCTTGATGGTGAAAAGCTGTCTTTGTGTATCGGGAACAACTCAATGTTCTGTATTAAAATTTAGGTTTTTTATTTTCTTGCCAAAAGAGTGAACGAAGAGAGAGAGAAAAAAAAAAGAGAACAATAATCCAGAAGAATTTCTTGACAGGGAAAATCAGGGAAGAAGGAGAGAGAGGGAAATATAGTGTGAGAGAGAGAGAGAGAGAGAGAGAGAGAGAGAGAGAGAGAGAGAGAGAGAGAGAGAGAGAGAGAGAGAGAGAGAGAGAGGAGAGAGAGAGAGAGAGAGAGAGAGAGAGAGAGAGAGAGAGAGAGAGAGAGAGAGAGAGAGAGAGAGAGAGAGAGAGAGAGAGGAGAGAGAGAGAGAGAGAGAGAAGAGAGAGAGAGAGAGAGAGAGAGAGAGAGGGAGATAGAGATAGCAGCTAGAGAGACAGAGAGAACGAGAGAGAGATTGTGTGTGCGTGCAGTGGGGTTTTTCGGGCAGCTGTGGAGCTGAGGAATGCTGGGAATAGCGATGTGGAGGCTGTGGAAGGTCAAAGGTCAGGGGAGAAGTTTTACTCACTTCCTGTGTTTTCAGCCTGTGTGAGAAGAGTCCACCCTCCCCTCCTATTCCCCGTTTCCTTCTTGAGCAATTCCCCCACTGCCACCCCTCCACCCTTTCACGCGTTCATCCCCCAGTTAGTCCACTCATCCACTCATTTATATGTCAATCCATATCTTTGAGCACATTACTTCACAACTCACGAAAAAGTATTCATATGATCGACACATTAAAGAAAATAAGAACCAATAACAATGTTTTCTGCTCACACGCACACACACACACGCACGCACGCACGCACGCACGCACGCACGCACGCACGCACGCACGACGCACACACGCACACAACACACACACACACACACACACACACACACACACACACACACACACACACACGCTCCATCCACGTGTATGTTGTATAGCCTAATCAATGGTAGGATTATAGGGGCACTAAGAACCAATGGGGGCCTCACTCTGTTAGCCTCAAAGCTGCGGGCAGCTCCCTACATGCTGCTCTAAGCTATTAGCATGCTTGCTGAAGCAAGTGTGTGTGTGCTGATTTGGGCTTTTTTTTCGTACAACCTTGAGCTTAATCCTTTTTTAAGTGCTCATGTATGGAATGATCACATATATTAATCGGGGTACGTACAGACTCAATTCTAATGACGTTTACCAAACCATTAAAATGCTGATCGCAGGCAGTAACCGCTGCTGTTATAAACTCCATCACTCACAGTGCATTATTTCTATATTTGGCATGCAAAGACAAAAAAAACCTGGATGGCTGCATGTCCGAGCGGGAGGCATCTGAACCATACCCCCGCCGCCGAAGGATGGTTTCATAGCGGCCATCAAAGCTCTCCCGCCCAAGGACACAGCCATAGATTGGGCTGGCCGCGTGAGTACTTAAGTGCATACCACATACGTGCATGTGCTATATTTACATCCACATGCATTTATAAATGCATCCGTCCGCCGTCCCCCTTATCCGTTTACAGCTCGTCTGGGAGCCGGAGTCTGTCCCTTATAGCGAAGTACGACCGGGGAGCTGAGGGCCCCCTGTCTGACAGGGAGGGGCCCGTCCTGCACGAGGCTACAACAGGCTGTTCCCCCGTCCGCTCCCAGGCTCAGGTCGTCCTGACCTGCACGCCTGCGGAGGTGTGAGCGTGCCGGTCCATCGACCTCCCTCCCCCGGACCGGAGAGATAGTGCTAGTGTTTGTGGTCTGGAGATATACAGTGTGTCTGTGTGTGTGTGTGTGTGTGTGTGTGTGTGTGTGTGTGTGTGTGTGTGTGTGTGTGTGTGTGTGTGTGTGTGTGTGTGTGTGTGTGTGTGTGTGTGTGTTGTGTGTGTGTGTGTGTGTTGTGTGTGTGTGTGCGTGTGTGTGTTTGTGTGTGTGATTGTGTGTGTGTTGGAAGAGAGAGTATGAAAGAAGAAAGAAATTATGAGAGAGACAAAGAGAGGCATGCACTGTCTCTCTTTCTTTTTCGCTCACACACAAACACTAGCACACACACACACACACACACACACACACACACACACACACACACACACACACACACACACACACACACA
>OLKM01002197.1:20612-24670 GCA_900291075.1 Melanogrammus aeglefinus
AACACCTCTTCCTTCTGCTGTGTCTCTATGCGTCTCCGTCTTCATCATTCATTGATGTGGGGGGCCGGCGCGGACACATGATGACGGCTGAGGGGGCAGCAGGCCGGACATCCATTCATCTGAATGCATTCAACACCTCTTCCTTCTGCTGTGTCTCTATGCGTCTCCGTCTTCATCATTCATTGATGTGGGGGGCCGGCGCGGACACATGATGACGGCTGAGGGGGCAGCAGGCCGGACACGGTGACAGGTAGTACCAGGGATAGCAGGAGGCCGGAGAGCACAGGCCGCACCAGGAAGAGACAGGGAGCTAAACAAACTGACAGGTCCGCGGACAGCAAATAGACTGGCACACACACACACACACACACACACACACACACACACACACACACACACACACACACACACACACACACACACACACACACACACACACACACACACACACACACACACACACACACACTTGCTCACTCACTCGATCACTCGCTCGCTCGGAACGGAGGTAAGCAGGCAGAAAGAACGGCAGGGAAAACAGAACGGAGGGACGGCCGGACGGACGGACGGACGGACGGACGGACGGCTGAACAAACAGACATATACAGGGAGGTTCCACTGACAGACAGACAGACAGACAGGTGAGCTGTGTGAGGGAAGGCGGTTCCACGGGGGAAACGGGTTGACAAACAGGGGAGCGGGGAAGACAGCAGATCACAGGTGTGCTGTCGGTGCAGGTGAGCAGGCGGGCATATGGGTGGGCAGCCCGGGGGTTCCGGGGGGACGCACGGACAGAACCTCTGATGTTGTTGCTTGATGTGATGTAGCGGAGCGTTGTCTCGCCATTGGGGGGGGGGGCGGGTGGGGGGGGTGGGTGGTGGGTGGAAATGGGGGGGGGGGGGGTGGTGTCCGACTCAGCAGCGTCTTGTCGGTGTAGCGCTCACTTCAATGCACAACAAAACCACGTCAGGAAGCTCCGCACCGCTCGGCCAGGACGCTTCAAAGAGTGCGGGGCGTCAACACTCACTTTTTGTAGTTTGTGATGTGAAAGCCATGCAAGCCCCCCCCCCCCACTGATCAGAACCCTGTAGCGCGGCAGGGAGGGGCGTCAGGATCAGAGTCCTCTCTTCCATCGATGGATGGCATGGAGGATAGAATAACGCGTCGGGACCGCTGTGCTTGTATGGATGTTCAACCACTGAGAAGAGCGCAGGAAAATGCTCACAGGAAAATGTTCAAAGCGAAATGCACAACTTTGCACCCTTTTTTTTTGCTCCCCGAGTTTACATCTAAGGTTTGTTCTTATCTCTAAGCTGCGCCTCGACGCAATTCAGTGGTTTCTCGACAGGGTTTGGGAACATGTCCCTATGTGGCCCTACTAAGAACGATGACTGTTAATGGTTAATAAACGGGTACACTGGGCGAGTCCTCTTCAAGGAGACCGTAGTCGCCTGCATTTACGCGATATGAGCAAATCCTGACGGATCGAAACTGTTAAATGTCCTTCCTCCTACCCTTGGTCGAGCTTGACAGACCTTCACATGAGATGAAAAAACAACAACAACAACAACAACAACAACAACCGCATGACAATGTAGTGACATGGGCCATTTTAGGGGATTTTGCCAACACTTTTATCCAAAGCGACATCCAAACATTCATTCACACATTCACACACCGACGGCGGAGTCAACCGTGCAGGGCGACAGCCAGGTTGTCAGGGGCAGCGAGGTGGAGGTGTCTTGCTCAGGGACACCTCGACACTAGGAGAAGCCGGGGATCGAACTAGCAACCTTCAGGTTACCAGTGAACCTGCTCTCCCTGCTCTTTATGGAAGATGAAATGGATTTGATTCAATGATAGAAATCTGCTATCTGTAACAATCTAAAATAAATAGAAATAAAAGACAAATAAATGATAAATAGGATAAATACGCGGAATGTACACGTCCATTCCCGACCCGATCAGAGGTCCCTGCGTATCATTTGAGAAGCTTCCGGAACAACGCTTGAGGTGTGAAGTTTCCAACGCCGTAACACACCCGCTGTCGGCCTACTCTGCGGTCGGATCGGATCACACGGTTCTGTTTGTTGTTTTGGTCTCCTCATGTCGCGTAGCGAACGCCGCAGAGGACAGGAAGAGCTGCAGTAAACAAAATGGCCCCCGGCCGCGGGCTGAAGTGAGGAGAAGGGCCGGAACGGAGAGAGGGCTAAGTTATTATGTTTTTTATTCAGTGGAGTTTGGAGAGAATAATGAGAGAGGGGGGAGTGTGTGTGTGTGTGTGTCTCTGGGGGGCGGGGTGATGGGATGAAGAGGTGTCTGAGCTCTAATATCAGAAAGATTTATTTATTTTGCATTGAGAGACAGGAGGGAGGAGACGAGGGGGGGAGGGAGGGGCAGGGAGGGAGGAGGAGGGAGAGGGGTGGTCGTATCACCCGAGGTGCCCGCGAGCAGCTCGCTCAAGGCCCGCGGGGTTCGCGCTCGCGCACAAAAGGGAAAGAGGAGGAAACGGCAGCGCTTCGTTATGTATTATTATATATTTACATGGATGTCTTTTTTCCTTATTGTATGATCAATCCTCAAAATGAATTATTATTATTTTCCACATTGTCGGGGGGTTGAAGTGGGCGGGGGGGGGGGTGGTGGGGAAGTGGGGAAGTGGGTGAGTGTTGTTGATTTCCCCCCCCCCCCCCCCCCCCCCCCCCCCGCCCCTGCACGCTTTTAATGTATTTTTTTTTCTTCCTTCTCTTCTTCTACTTCTTCTTTTTCTTCTTCTTCATCTTCTTCGTCTTCTTCTTCTTCTTCTTCTTCTTCTTCTTCTTCTTCTTCTTCTTCTTCTTCTTCTTCTTCTTCTTCTTCTTCTTCTTCTTCTTCTTCTTCTTCTTCTTCTTCTTCTTCGTCTTCGTCTTCTTCGTCTCCTCTTTATTTTCCAACAGATGTAAAAATGATTGAAATCCCTGCAGGCCTCATTACGGACGGCCCTCTCGGGGCCTCGCTCCGGGGCCGTTAGGTCTTCAAGTAACGATTGAAACATGATTTGTATTAAAGCCAACAATCTTCCTCAAAACCAGAGGAATCAAATTAGCCGGCCCCCTCGAAAAAATAGAAGAAAAAAAAATAAAAAAAATCCTCGGTGGTGGAAGAAAGGAAGAAAACCTCCCCGAATGTGATTGTGTGTGATGCCCAGTGCGTCACAGGCATTGGGCTGGGGTAACCGCCCGGGAAAGACGGGGAACAGGGAGCTGTGCTACTCGACCGTGCACACAGTGGTGTAGATAGTTGTGTATGAAGACTTGACAGTCTGGGTCAAGAGGCGAGCTGACAGCGCCGCTGTGATAGCGCCAGGATGGATTGGGGTTCTGCCCCCCTGAGTTGGGGGATGATGTTATTGTTTTGGGGGGAGCCCGTGGTTCAAGGGGTAAGCTAGGAGGTTCAGCCCCGTTGTGATCACAGCATGTGTTTGTGTGTGTGTGTGTGTGTGTGTGTGTGTGTGTGTGTGTGTGTGTGTGTGTGTGTGTGTGTGTGTGTGTGTGTGTGAGAGAGAGTGTGTGTGTGAGAGTGTGTGTGTGGTGTGTGTGTGTGTGAGAGAGAGAGAGAGATAACCCCTCCAGAGTCATGTCATGCTTACTTAGAAAGCCTTTAATCATACATTTAATCCAAAGTGCCAAAGGTATAATAAACAGCTGCAACCAAGAGAGATCATTGAAGTATGACCATGTCAACATATTCAAATATCTATGGCTAAACACTATTCTATTCAGTACTCCAAAGTTTATTTGCCATGCTCTCATTGTCTGTTTGATAAATTGATTGATAAGAAAGATGGATAAATGGATGGATGGATTTATACAGATATGCATATCTATGAATAGATCTCTAGATCTCTAGATCTCTAGATTTCTAGATCGATAGATCGATAGATCGATAGATCGATAGATAGATAGATCGATAGATAGATAGATAGATAGATAGATAGATAGATAGATAGATAGATAGATAGATAGATAGATAGATAGATAGATAGATATAGATGGACGGATGGATGGATGGATGGACGG
>OLKM01002197.1:49553-52053 GCA_900291075.1 Melanogrammus aeglefinus
CCCCCCCCTAAAGCCCCCCGCCAATTGCCCCCCTACCTCCCCCCACACACACACACTCTCCTGCCCAACTGTCTGCTGATGGGAGATGTGTGTATGTACAGTAGACTGCACTGAGTGGGCAGGTCGGATGCCCAGACGTATAAAAGCAAGACCCCCTCCATTCATTATTCACCAACAGAGTACTGTAAAAGTAGTAGTAGAGAAAGAGAGAGAGCAGTCCAGGTCTGATAATGTCATTATAATCTTCTCTGCCATTAGGCTGAACTATTTGTAGTTGACTTTACCGTGTGCCCTTGTAGGTGAACATGGTCACTTGCAGGTCAGGAGAGTTGTGATGAAATCTTGAGAAACATCGGTGAAAATGAATTGGGAATTTCAGATAAAAACTGGTGTTGAAATGATGCTCAAATACATTTTCTCAAATTTAGCCATTGAACAAATAGTATATAGTCTTTAATTAGCATAAGTTATAACCAAAATGACCCCGTGACCCAACATTAAGCTATGAATTAACAAAGGCCAAGCAAAAAAACAAGAACCTTTTGTTATTTTAGGGGGCGAGCGAGTGGTGTAGTGAGGGGGCAAACAATGATAAAAACGGAAGAGAGAGAGAGAGAGAGAGAGAGGCATAGAGAAGCTGTGGAAGCTATCAAGGGACCGTCCTGAATGATCTAGCTTTACATGCACTGACCAATGAAGTGTACCAGTCAGTATTTTGTTGCTTTTTCCTTGACACATGCTTGTCTGAAGACCTTAAATGACGAGTCTCCACGGAGACACGTGCGTTGGACCAATGCTTCTACGTCCACCCACGCCTCAGAGGGGAAGGATTTCATCCTATACGTGAGTGTCTGCGTGTGTGTGTTCATCCATGTGTGTAACTAAATTGATGCGTGGTGTGAATTCGTTTTTATGTGTTTGCGCGCGTGTTTGGGTGTGTGCGTGTTTTTTGCACTTATGAGAGAGAATGTCTTATGGATTTGCGAGGGGAAGTCTCAAGACCGTTGCTGAGCTGAAGGAGTGCGGACAACACACACACGCACACACACGTACACACACACACACACACACACACACACACACACACACACACACACACACACACACACACACACACACACACACACACACACACACACACACACACACACACACACAGGGAGAAAAAAACACTCAATCTGCTAACAAAAGGTCATTCCCCAAAGAGATGCTTGACTCTACAGAAATCATGGTTCACTGTTAGTGCATCCATGCAGCTAATTCTGGAAGGTCAGACACACACACACGCAGACGCACACACACACACACACACACACACACACACACACACACACACACACACACATACACACACACATGACTCCTAACATCAGTGTTTTAAAGGACAAGACCATTGGGAGAGACAGTGAGCGAGAATCAATGGGACATGGTATCTCCATATGTGGTGTGTGTGCGTGTGTGTATGAGAGAGAGAGAGAGAGAGAGAGAGAGAGAGAGAGAGAGAGAGAGAGAGAGAGAGGAGAGAGAGAGAGAGAGAGAGAGAGAGAGAGAGAGAGAGAGAGAGAGAGAGAGAGAGAGAGAGAGAGAGAGAGAGAGAGAGAGAGAGAGAGAGAGAGAGAGAGAGAGAGAGAGAGAGAGAGAGAGAGAGAGAGAGAGAGAGAGAGAGAGAGAGAGAGAGAGAGAGAGAGAGAGAGAGAGAGAGAGAGTATAGCCGTGTACTGAACTACCGAAGTGGAGGGAGGAGAGATGAGAGGAAGAGAGGAGAGAGGAAGCACGATTGAGGAGAGAGGAAAAAGGAGGGAGGAAAGAGGAGGAAGGAGAGAGAAGAGAGTAGGAGAGGATAGAGGAGAGGAGAGAGGAAAGAGGAGCAAGGAGAGAGGTGAGAGGAGAGAGTAGAGAGGAGAGAGGAGAAAAGAGAGAGGAGAGAAGAGAAGATGAGATAAGGAGGGGGGGAAGAGGAGAGAAGAGGAGGTGAGAGACGAGACGAGACGAGACGAGAAGAGAAAATGAAAATCATCTGACGTTGTCCTTGTTCAGATTGGCTGGATTAATTCTCATCTTAAAGTATGAGTAGTAAATTTGTTCATACGTGTGCAGCACTATCCACCCGCGCTGCACCACACATATCAACACTGTTTCACTCAGCCGGCTAAACGACATCCAACACACCGCAGATGACAGCCTAAAGGATAAAGTCATGTCTGTTGACCTTTTTGGTAATGGCTTTTCCCCGTGCCCCGCTCCGTCCACTGGGTGTACCCGCCCGTCGCTGCTTGGGAGACGAGGATGTTGTGGGGAGGATGTTGGGTTTGACTAAAGCGCCAGGGTTGAGCTCCTGGCCCATGTGCAGCCCATGAGAGAGAACTACCCTCATCAAACTTTCATTTACTCCTCCAGCAGAGCCTGGCGGAACATCATTACATCACAGCCACGAGCGGCAGCGACATGTGCAGTCATCATCGCCTGTAAACGCTTAAACATCCCACGGAATAACTTTATT
>OLKM01002197.1:57053-62053 GCA_900291075.1 Melanogrammus aeglefinus
GAGAGAGAGAGAGAGAGAGAGAGAGAGAGAGAGAGAGAGAGAGAGGAATTCTCTCGCAGCCCTGCCGAAAGGTTATCTGGTCTACCCAATTCTGAAAGTCCAATAAAATGCAAATTCATACACGCACACACAAACAAACGCAAAGAAGCCTGCCCATGAGTGCACACCCCTACACACACACACACACACACACACACACACACACACACACACACACACACACACACACACACACACACACACACACACACACACACACACACACACACACACACACACACACAGTCACAGTCACATGCACTAACATAAACACACAAACTGTCTCTGCATGCTCCTGCACTCTTGTTTCTGTTTTGCTCTGTTTGGCTCTTCTATGTCTCTCTCCCCACCTCTCTCCCTCTCTGCTTTCCTCTCTCGCCCAGGTGTCCGCACAGGCCTGCCCCATGTCTTTTGTCCGTTAAGTGCCACCGTACAATATTGATGAGGCTTGGAGGTGTATGTGAGGCCCACAGCCCAAACAGGAACAGCCCAGCCAATCGGAGAGAGTCAAGAAAGTGTGTCAAGAGCAGAAAGATGTGTCTGGACTTGTATCTCTGTGTGCATGGGAGTGTGTGTGTGTGTGTGTGTGTGTGTGTGTGTGTGTGTGTGTGTGTGTGTGTGTGTGTGTGTGTGTGTGTGTGTGTGTGTGTGTGTGTGTGTGTGTGTGTGTGTGTGTGTGTGTGTGTGTGTGTGTGTGTGTGTGTGTGTGTGAGTGGTCTTTGTTTGGTTTTAAAATTTCTTGATATATTATAACATGCCTTAAACTCTGGCTTTAAGCATCAGGATC
Source organism: Melanogrammus aeglefinus (assembly GCA_900291075.1). Lineage (NCBI taxonomy): Eukaryota > Metazoa > Chordata > Actinopteri > Gadiformes > Gadidae > Melanogrammus > Melanogrammus aeglefinus. The sequence goes on from OLKM01002197.1 coordinate 57,880, forward strand.
ACCGTTTGCTGTCTTAGTATCACTACGGTATTAGTGTGTAATGTGTTTTGGATGACAAATAGCTTTTTAAAAAATAATCAAGGAATCAACCAATCAGCAGCCTGGGCTTCCTGTAGCACCCCACGCACCGGCCTGGTTTCGTGTGGTTCTAAATGCTCCCCGAGTGCATTCTGGGTAAGCCGTAGGAGGTCCGCTGTGAAGGTGCCCACCTGAGGGGCTGATGAACGCTGCTCGCTGCCGGGCCGTCACTTCCCCTCCAGCGTCAGGAGGAAATCTGAAGTGCTGACTGGCGGTGTGATGCCGCGGCCCTGCGCTCCGTACTAGGCGAGAGCTCACATAGCCCCAGGTAGAAAGCACCATTTGCAAAACGCACATGAAGTGTGGATGTAAATAAACAGCCTTTCAACAGATAAAAGTGTGCTTTGATGCGTTTACATTTACAACCAGGGAGAGTATTGCCGCTGAATTTTTATTGTTGCCCCACTATTGGTGTTTCATCATCGCGTTTCATCAAACCAGAAGCTGTTATGAGTCTGTTTCTGTGCACCACGGCAGCTCTTGGTTAATTAAGGAGACAAGGTCGCTGAATGAGATGATGAATGACAAATATATTTTTCCGTATTAACCCTTTTTTTCTACTGGAAACCCATTTAAATGTGTGTTTACCTTCCAATTCTGGTACAACAAATTAACAATCTAGTCATCTCAATAGATGGATAGATAGATAGATAGATAGACAGACAGACAGACAGACAGACAGACAGACAGACAGACAGACAGACAGACAGACAGACAGACAGACAGACAGACCGACAGACCGACCGACCGACCGACCGACCGACCGACCGACCGACCGACGACCGACCGACAGACCGACAGACCGACCGACCGACAGACCGACAGACCGACAGACCGACCGACCGACCGACCGACCGACCGACCGACCGACCGACCGACCGACCGACCGACAGACAGACAGACAGACAGACAGACAGACAGATCGATAACAAGGTGTATATGTGTACATATGTAGGTTTCCATGTGTGTGTGTGTGTGTGTGTGTGTGTGTGTGTGTGTGTGTGTGTGTGTGTGTGTGTGTGTGTGTGTGTGTGTGTGTGTGTGTGTGTGTGTGTGTGTGTGTGTGTGTGTGTGTGTGTGTGTGTGTGTGTGTGTGTGTGTGTGTGTGTGTGTGTGTGAAGGAGAATCTGAACAGGTTTTATGTCAGATGGAGTGTGAAATTGAAATCTTTCCTCTGCTTTAAGTTTTTTCAGACCTTTGAGCATAGACTGATCGCTCACACAACAAGGAGGACATTTGAATATAGATTTGAATTCTTGGATATGTTTATGATCCTTGGTCACCTGAGGTAAACACCCTGTGAAGGGCAACAAGTATTTTTGATATCCCCAAAACATGGTGCAAAAACTATCTAGGTCTCTTTGTCTCTATCTATCTGTCTAGTCTGTCTGCCTATCTGTATATCGATGTTGTTTTAAGTCTGTCTGCCTCATTCACATGTAGCCAACTTAAAACTTTGTTTTACAGGAACCACTGTCTCTGTGACCTGGTGTTAAATATATTTGATGAATGCTTTTTCGTTTGCTTTACACGTCCCCTCGCTCCTGACTCCTACATCAGTGTCTCATCATGAAGTATTCAGGCCAGCGACACAAGGTCTTCACTCAGACACTCAGACATCGGGTAACTCACAGATGATGTCATTGTGATGTCATCAGCGCAGTTGTAATGGCTGAACCTTTTACCGAAAAAAGCGTGTCATCGCTTACTTTGCAACGATATATTCAGCGTTTACTGGAAATAAAATAGACCTAACGAGTTGACTGGGAGGGCGTCATCGCGTCACTCTTTGTGTGTGTGTGTGTGTGTGTGTGTATGTGTGTGTGTGTTTGTGTGTGTGTGTGTGTGTGTGTGTGTGTGTGTGTGTGTGTGTGCGTGTGTGTGTGTATGTATGTTCATGTGTGTTTACGACTATGCGTTTATGTGTCTATGTAATTGTGTGCATGTTAGTGTGTGATTTCGTATGTGTGTGTGTGTGTTTGTTTGTCTCTTTGTTTGTCCGTATTTATGTCTGTGGGTGTGTATGTTAGAGTGTGTGTGTGTGTGTGTGTGTGTGTGTGTGTGTGTGTGTGTGTGTGTGTGTGTGTGTGTGTGTGTGTGTGTGTGTGTGTGTGTGTGTGTGTGTGTGTGTGTGTGTGTGTGTGTGTGTGTGTGTGTGTGTGTGTGTGAGTGACCTCTGTGTTGTGCAGTGTGGTGTGTGTATGTGGTGTGTGTGTGTGTGTGTGTGTGTGTGTGTGTGTGTGTGTGTGTGAGTGACCTCTGTGTTCTCCCACAGGTCCGCATGGAGCTGTGACTAGCTGATGAATATGCAGACTCTCCCACGCCCAGGTAGCCATGCAGCCGGCTGCAGATCAATTATGACACCTGGTGGGGGGGCATGCCTACCCCCAAAGAAAACCTTTTAAATTGAACATGTCCAATATCGCTTTAGCTATGCCCCCCAACGAGTTTAATCGCACGCTTGGGGGAGTGGGTCTTGGAACGGGGGGGGCGAGAGGTATCAAATATTTACTGTCGGGTTGATTCCGCACATATATACGGCATGAATTTAACATGGCCGCCGCGGAGACAAAAGGCCACCTAGGGTCTAGAGTCTAGACTCAGAGTCTCAGAGACTCCTAGAGTCTAGACTCGGAGACTCTGAGACTCAGGGAGTCAGGGAGTTTAGACTCAGAGGCTCACAGGCCCAGAGACTCAGAGACTTGGAGACTAAGAGACTCACAGATTCAAAGACTCAGCGACGCAAAGACTCACAGACTCAAAGACTCAGCGACGCAAAGACTCAAACTCAGACACTCAGCCTCAGAGACTCAGGGACTCAGAGACTTCAGAGGCTCACAGATTCAGAGACTCAGAGACTCAGAAGCTAAGAGATTCAGAGACTGAGAGACTCAAGGGGAGACGAGGGGATTGAGACGTCAAACAACGTGAAGGAGGGTGAGCGAGATGTTGGCGCTGCATGGCTTGCTGTGGTTTGACCTCTCCTCCCGATGTGCTCAGCAGCAAGACAAACTGACAGACCATGAGGGGGGCAACCCGACGGTTAGGGGGGCCCTGATTGGTCCAAATGTGTGCGTGACGTGCAGTTGAGAGGCGAGAATGTGTGATCTGTGTGTGTGTGTGTGTGTGTATGTTTGTAGGTATGCGTGTGAGTGTGTTTGTGTCTGTTTGCATGTGTGTTTGCGTGTGTGTGTGTCTGTGTGTGTGTGTGTGTGTCTGTATGTGTGTGTATGTTTGTAGGTATGCGTGTGAGTGTGTTTGTGTCTGTTTGTATGTGTGTGTGTGAGTGTGTGTGTTTGTGTGCGTGTGTGTGTGTGTGTGTGTGTGTGTGTGTGTGTGTGTGTGTGTGTGTGTGTGTGTGTGTGTGTGTGTGTGTGTGTGTGTGTGTGTGTGTGCATGTGTGCATGCTTGCGTGTGCCCATGTTCATGTGTTCATGTGTTAAGGATGTGTATGACCATGGTGCTACTGTGGCAAGCAACTCATGTCTGTGCATGAGTGTTAATGCAGCTCTTAGAGTCATGCATTAGCAGGGCCTATGCATATTTTTGCCGTTCGTGCATCTGTGTGTGTGTGTGTGTGGGTGTGTGTTTGGAACTGCGCGTTCTGATGTGTGTGTGTGTGTATGTGTGTGTGTGTGTGTGTTTGTGTGCGTCTAATGCCCTAGCGTGTGTGTTTTTGCCTTAAATTACAGGGCCTGTTTGTTGAGTGGTCCAGTGGAGCGCACAGTGACAGATGAAGTAAATTATTGATTGCAATCTTTCCTGTAGCTGAGTGGGGTAGGCCGTGTCCTCCTTCTTCTCCCTCTCTCTCTCTCTATCTCTCTCTCCATCTCTCCCTCACTCTCTTTCTCTTCCTCTCTCTCGCTCTCTGTTGATCCCTTCTCCTTTTCTTCGATTGTGCTCCTCCTTCATCTCTCTTTGTGTTTCTTCTCCTCCTCGCTCCTTTTCTTTTCTCCCTTCTCTCGTCTTTTCCCCGTCGGCCACTGATGTTTTTGGTTTTTTTTCTCCTCCAGCAGATTTCATTTTTCTCCTTACTTCCTCTCCTTCCTCGTGTCTGTTCTCCTCTCTCTCTCTCTCTCTCTCTCTCTCTCTCTCT
>OLKM01002197.1:74553-79987 GCA_900291075.1 Melanogrammus aeglefinus
TCAGACAGTCAGTCAATCAGTCAGTCAGTAAATCAGTCATTTAGTCCTTCAGTCAGTCAGTCGGTCATTCGTTCATTCAGTCAGTCAGTCAGTCAGTCATTAATATAGTCCATTAGTCAGTGAGTCAGTCAGACAATCGGTCATATAGTCCACCAGTCAGTCAATCAGTCAGTCAGTCCATCTGTCATTCAGTCAGTCAGTCATTAATATAGTCCATTAGTCAGTCAATCAGTCGGACAATCAGTCATATAGTCCACCAGTAAGTCCATCAGTCAGTCAGTCGTATCCTCCAGCCTTGAGAGAGTAAGCCGGTCAGTCAGTCAGTCAGAGTCGGTCAGTCAGTCAATCAATCAATATGCAATCTGATTACAAGACAAAATGGCAGAGAGCACATCATTAATGATTCAAGATAAATACTAAAATGTGAAAATGTAAAAATGTAAAAAAAAATAAGTGCATGTGTTAGGTGGGCATAAAGTTAGTTAGACATTTGGTCAGGTCAACACAGTAAGTGTGTGTGTGTGTGTGCCGTGTGGGTGTGTGTCTCTGGTCTGTTTGTGTGTGTGTGCGTTTGGGTTTTCTCCTTGGTTTGCAGAATGTGGGTTAAGATTCACAGCCTTGGCACTGTACCCACATTCATCTGTCAACAACTGGAACACACACACACACACACACCACACACACACACACACACAACACACACACACACACACACACACACACACACACACACACACACACACACACACACACACACACACACACACACACACACACACACACACACACACACACACACACAGCCTCCATTCTGCCAGATGTCCGTCTCCATTCCCAGCAGGCCTGGGTTGTACCCAGTATGGCCCGATATAATGGACCTTGTCCGCCCATCCGGCTCCTCCGGGCCTCCTGGGAGAGCTCCACGTCCAGGCCCATCCTCTGTAGTGAGGCCCTCAGTCATCTGTCCGGGGCAGCATGGTCCCTATGGTGGAGCTCCACATCTGGGCCAAGCTGTGCCACAATGGCATCACTGACTGCCTCACTGACAAACTGACTGGCTTGAGTGACTGAATGTAAATATAAAAATATAAAAAATATATTTATCTGATAAACCTACAGAAACCTGGTGAAGCATATGACACAATGCAGGCCATGTTAACAAACAACCAGTGTGCTGCCGAGATTGGCATCACTCTCAATTCTGGGAAAATGTTTGATTAATTTACGCCAACCTCTTGAACTGATCATCTATATTTCACTTATTTACTAGTACTAATCTATCAAAACTAGAATTGCTGCTGCTTTGGCAATGTAAATGTTTTGTTTCCATGCCAGTGTGCGTGTCGTGTGTGTGCTGTGTGTGCGTGTGCGTGTGTGTGTGTGTGTGTGTGTGTGTGTGTGTGTGTGTGTGTGTGTGTGTGTGTGTGTGTGTGTGTGTGTGTGTGTGTGTGTGTGTGTGTGTGTGTGTGTGTGTGTGTGTGTGTGTGTGTGTGTGTGCATTGAGAGTGAGGAAGATGAGAGGAGACGATGAAAGGGGCATCAGTTAGTGTTGACTCTGATTGGCTACGTCAGGGAAGGCTTCAGCTCTGGGCTGGGGAGGGATGGTGGTGCTCATGGGAAATCATTTTAAATCAAAACAAGGAGTCCATCATTCTTCCTCCCTGGTGCTGCGGGCTAACAGGAAACAGACACTATAGTTCAGGAAGTTGTCATCTAGAATGCCTCTCATACCCTGCTTTTGCCCGTTTCTTTGGCAGAATGTGTCAATGCAATTCAGGCTTGCTATATATGCCCGGAGTAAGAAGTTGTTTACAGTTTGCCTGAAACACCAAACCCCTAGGCCCTGAGATGGACTGAAGGGGCACACAAGGAAAACTTCAAAGTTTACAAATGAACAATTTCGGTACAAAAAAGGGAAAAGAAAATACATAACAATAATAATAATAATCATCAAATCACAAAAATGTTTCAAATGAACAATGAGTCTTTCCAAGACAAGTTGAGAGTCCTCCAGATTTCTATGTTGGAACAATAAAGTCAAAGAGAATGCCTCCACGGTAGCTGAACAGGCAGCGGGACAAGGGAAGCCGTGTGTCAATCAAAACCTCTCATATCAACTATAATCAAGCAGTCCTAACTTCTCTATTCGGTTTAATGTCCCCTCCCAGACGCGGGCAGTGGGAAACAACCTTCTATTCACTAACTGCTCGTGTCTGGTCGCACTCGAAGTGTCCCTCTCCCATTCACATTTTCATAACATTTAATAATATATACCCCATACTAAGGGGAAATTGTATTCCATATGCCATAAATAAATCCTACTGAAATGTCAATCATGTTGCCTGATTGACAATTAACCCTGTGTTTCTCTTACAGCTAGTGAAGGCAATTTGGAGAAACCAGCAAAGTAAACTTATTATTTAAAAAGATTCAAATTTAGAAAGTATCCAACCTAAAAATCCTGACCTCTCCTATCAGGGAATAAAGAGGAATTCAGGAATATGACTAGCTAAATCCTACCTCAATTAATCGCATATCCTAGCTGTAAGGGCTGCAATCAATCAATCAATCAATCAATCAATCAATCAATCAATCAATCAATCAATCAATTAATCAATCATCATCAATAAATGAATGGCAAAGGTTAGGATCTGTGGTGATAGCCATCCAGTCTATCATTTATATAATGAAGTGGCTAAGCACAGAGAAGAGCCCCACCATTGATGACCAACTCAAAGACAGATCACAGCAAACAGCATCAGGGAAGGGTGGAGACCAAGCAGCCCCTACTAGACCCCCCGAGGTTGAAGAGAGCTACGATCGCAACTAAGACCTGCCACTCCTGGAGCATCATTGTCTGTTCAAATGTAAAAACATAACCCAGCCCATTGACTTCCATGACCAACTACATGACAACCATCTTGAAGAATTCCCTCGGTCCAGCTTTGACGTTTGCTATTGATGCGGTCGCATAAAAAAAACAACTCCTACTTTGTTTGGGTCCATAGATCAGAGGCAGGCTGAACAGAAGGTGGGCCTGGGGTGCCTTGAATAAGCCCTTTGCTCGGTCGCAGCTTAGGACTAGGGCGAAGCATGACTGCGTCTTTCTTTACAAAACATTCTGGATACAAAACGTTCAATTATGTATTCTTAAAAACACACGCACAGTCCCACACACAGTGAACAACCATGCAATGTCTTGTTTGACCTCTGATTGCCTCACACCGACCCAGACTTGTCACAGGCCTTGTCTCAATGTCGCCATGTGCATATACGTCCCATATTTGTGTTCTGTCTCCGATTTTTTGCAGGCTTATTAAATAAGAATAAGAGCTTATGACATATTCAACGAGAGCACGTCTGGAGTATAAAGTCAGTGGATGCTATTATTCATTAATGGAACCATGAATACATAACTCACCGTTGTATGATACTCTCCCCACAGCAGAATTCACTGTGACACTGTTTCCTTTTTTTTTTCAGATTCAGGATTCCATTTCAAACAGTTTATGAAAGGACTATAAGTAGCTTTTTAAACTATTCATATGGAAGTTCCCAGGCTTATTATACTTTGATGGTGTTTGGTCAAGATTTGCGCTTTTCATGGTTTCAGCGAATGGGATTCAGGCTGTGGAGATTTTTTCCGAGGATATGTGACCCACATTTGGCGGTGACGTAGCTGCGGTGTAGCTGGCCGCATCCAGGTTGGTGTCACATCATTGTTACCGTGACGTTGTCAGTCCTCCAGTCAGTCCTCCAGTCAGTTGTTTGATGTGCTGTCCTTAATGTCCATTTGTAGCATCTTGGCAGAAACCAAAGCTAGTTTGAGAAGTAGTTTGTTGACAAAGGCGTCCCAAAGGGTTCATCCCATTTAATTAAGTTCATTATACTTTAGCAAATAGTTAATAAAGGTTATTTAAATACACAATTCAGCTTCATATTAATCGGATCACGCAGTGAAGTGTTGAATGACACAAAATAAGTAAACTTTTAGAGAAAAAAGTTTCATAGTCACATTAACGATTGTAAATTATCTGATTGATAAAAAAAAATGGTGTGAGCTTTTCTTCTCTTTGGCTGGAAACAACAGTAGTGACTGAACCCTCTGTTCTCAAAGACTTCTAGTATGTGTGTGTGTCTGTGTGTGTGGCTCATGCTTTGTTATGAAAGCAGCCGAGGGAATCGACTTCAAGCTCATCTCAAACAACCCCGCCTATCTCCGCTAAATACAAAGCACTGCCTTCGAATGCCACGAAGAAAGAGCAGAAGAAGACTCCAAAGTACTCAAAAAAACAGCATGGAGGGTCTAACATTCAAACACTAGAGCGGATGAAACAGTTTGGGTTGATGTTGTTGTGTTGGTGCTTGTTGTCGGCCTCCCTTCTAGTCTAAAGTTTTAGTTGCATCACTGCTTTCTATCGCAACTCAACGTCCATCTCACTCAACTGTTAGTGATAGGATGTTGTTTAGTTGGAGCCCTTTTAGGTCTCACTACATTCCATTTCCTTTCAATGAATCCCTGGAAGGGTTGACAAGAGCAGGAGGCAGATTGCAGGATGCAATAATTTACCGTCTTTAATAGACTGCACAGACAGAAACCCCAAATGTTCTTATTTTCCAGAAAAGCAAAAGACAGGAGTCTTTTCCTTGACTTGCAAAAGTACATACTTAAATCTTCTTTTTCCTGAAGGAAAAAAAATAAAAATTACTGTACTGCGTAGAACTAAATTTTGACGCTAAAGAGAATAGTGTCAGGACCAGAAACTACAACATAACTGAATACTACTACTGAGTTATCCCTTTTACTTGGACAAACTGAAAAATAGTCTGAGAGTCTGTCTCCAGAATTGGCACCTCTAGAAGCAAATGAAGCTAACAACCATTGTGTTGTTCCTCTGATGGCCTATAGGTGGCTCACTGTGGCTGGAAGCAGGAAGATCCAACGTCATTGTAAGTCAAGGGCAAAAATGGGATTGAATTCTCAAAACATAAAGCAAAGAAAGAAATGTCTCTGTCTTTATTTTGCTTCACATTTTTGAAAAACAAATGTAACGCAGGAGGCTTGGTTCTGTTAACGTGTTGTTGGCAAACACAAACACACACACAGGGCCAGCAGTAGTAAATTGTAACAAAGTTTCTATAAAGGTTTCAAATCCACACCGTGCAGAGTGGCCACTACACAAATACACTTATTAAAATAGACTTCTGAAGGCCAAAACCTATTTTTTGGGGGAAAAATCAGCCTAACCAAACAGGGCACAAGGCGCATCACCGCCCCTCTAGTCAGACTGCTAGATTACATTTTACATTTACATTTAGGGGATTTAGCAGACGCTTTTATCCAAAGCAACTTACAATAAGTACATTTGTCATAAGAAGTGCAACAATATATCGCTAGCGGTACAGTAAGGATGTTCATAGAACCAAGTGCAAG
>OLKM01002198.1:0-57401 GCA_900291075.1 Melanogrammus aeglefinus
GACTATCATAAATGGACATACAAGTGAATGTCCACAATATCCTTTTACGGACTTCCATATTGAATCCTGTTCTTCAGTTTTGTGGGGAAAAAAGTGTTTTAGCTGTCCTGGTGATGTGTGCATATCCCGCTATTAACGCGCTCAAGGTGGCAGAACAGTGAAAAAACCAGCAAATCACAGCGGCCCCCTCCTAAAACAACGGAATTACCTAACCCGCGATCAAGAAGGAGATTATTCCTCCCGTTTTTAGCGTTCCAGTGCATGCAGTGTGAATCTCCACTACTCTAAGAATGGGGAAAGCTGCTTCAATTCACGAAACGGTAAGAAACAAAAAGACAGCTAACGTTTAAGCAGATGGCGCTACCAAAGTCTGTGTCTGGGGTGACCTCGCAGCTCAAGCTTCATAGGTCTTCCGCTAGCCTAGCCTGCAGCTAAAAGCAAAGGGCCTTAAAGTAATCAGCTGCACGTGCCCGCACCCGTTTGTTCAAAAAAGAAAAATGATCACGTACTAATAGAAAAAGCTCGTTATGGGACGCTGCCTCTTGCTACCGCCTAAAGCTAGACAAAGAGAATTGCAATCACAGAAGCTAGAAGCCGAAGCCGACTTGAGTCCAACTGCAGGCAGAATGGAGAGAGGCTCCAGAACTATAAATTTCTCTTCAACGTCATCATCCACGTGAAAGATAACCGTTTAACTATCGTTGACTTTGTCATTCAAAATGCAAGCTCTGGAGTTCTACATCCCCCCGACCCTCAACACGTCAGCATTCAACGACGTAAACCTTCTGTCTTCTTATATTTCAATTATGTCATCTATTAGGCAATAATAATCAAGACTCCTTCGATGTAAGACTTCAACAAGGTCTAGCAACTCTGCTTTTAACCAACCAGGCATCTAAGGTCCTGCCTTCCTGATTGATAATCCGTCACAGTCCCCTTACCCAATGGGTGACATACATCAGCTCACTCTCCGGTCCCACTCACCCCAGACATGGCCTCGCTCATACTCAACGATGGTAGAACAATATAGGTTTCGGTGAGGTATGCTTCGATTTTCCTTGTTCGGCGTGACTATTTGAGCTCCAGTTCCTTACGCAAATTCGATGATTTCCTAACCCTGAGAGCTACCGGGCATGTGAGGTCGATGCTGTACTCTAAACCTCATTAAGGAACTGAATTCACCTGCAGCGATAGAGTTCTCGATTCTGCTCACTAAATGGTTTAGGTCCCGCAGTATTCAGCGCACATCAGAGGATTAAGAGCTGTCCACTGTTCAACGGACTCAACTCAAGGCCTGAGAATGGCAATTGGTCTCTGTCTTTCAGCGAGTGTACGGCTGCACCATGAGATGATCGCAAAAGGCTCTCTTTGACCGAGTGGAGAAGTTCCCAAAATCACAGGGATTACCTAAAACTCAGAGAGCTTGAGAGCTGCTGACAGAGCTTTGCATCGGCTAAGCGCGAGGGCTAGCTTAGGCTGACTTGCTTGCTTGGACACAGCTAGAGGTCTGAACCGCCAATAATGGAAAATTACCATGGGAGACTCCAAAGAAATGTGGATTTCTAAGGGGAGTAACTACATAGTTAGAGCAGTCAACGTGCTCTTCCCACCTTTCACGGCTACTTTGCTGACTTCGTCTCCAGAGAGGCCTACCTCCCGGCAACGACACCACAAGCTTCTTTTTGCCAGTTCAGTCTGCTACAACAAACCAAACAACCAGAACGCTGCTGATAAGAAGACAAGAAACTTCGTATCCACTCATATTAACGGATGTCTCTCCGGTTTCTGACTCCGACACAAACAGAGACTTCCATGCTAGCCTGATGTCAGTAAACAGTGCCCCTCCATATCAAAAGCCTCTCCCCCTCAAATTGTAAGAGGTTTTCGATTCAAACATATCGAAGAACGTGGCATTTCTCAAAAGCTGGTATATGTTTTCGATGTTGTTCTCAAGCAAACACGTTCCAAAAGATTGCAAAACAGAAGTGCACTGTAAGGAGTGCAACAGCGACAGGCAATATATCGGCTCTTCACGCTGGGCCAGTTCCTTGGGCTAACAGTCCCTCAGGCAGAGAACGGCGGGGAGTCGGAACCCTCCTCCTACAGTGAACTCCATGTGCACCGAGATCTGTGGAGGAAACAACGGACCTAGCTCCTGCTCTAAAATCTGCCTCATCACAGTGCATCCTAAGGGAGAACCAAACAGGTCAGTGAGACTCTACGCCATTCTTGATGACCAGAGCAACCGGTCACTCGCCAGGCCAGAGTTCTTCAACCTCTTTAACCTTGAAAGCTCAGAGGCCCCCTACACATTACGTACGTGTGCCGGTCTTACCGAAATGTCAGGTAGGAGAGGCAGAGGCTTTGTCGCACAACCTTTGGAAGGAAATCTCAGTATAGATCTTCCGACACTCATTGAATGCAACTACATTCCTGAAGACAGGTCCGAGATACCTACTCCAGAAGTAGCAAAATATCACACTCACCTCAATTCCATTGTTGAGCACATTCCTCCGCTTGACCCAGAGGCTCAGATCCTTCTTCTCCTTGGGCGTGATGTCCTACAGGTTAAAAGGTACGAGACCAGCGCAACGGACTAATAACGGCACCATATGCCCAAACGCTTGGATCTTGGTTGGGTCATCACTGGTGAGGTCTGCCTAGGCACAGCTCACAAACCCAAAGATACAAGTGTGTTCCGCACTCACGTTTTGGAGAACGGCCACCATTCACACTTCTCACCCTGTCCAAACCATCTCACAGTTAAGGAGAAACTCACTGTGAAGACCCAAAGCACCAACAGCCTCTGTGAACTGTCAAGCTCACCACTGACTCGCGAAGCAGAGAGATGCGGTTACGATGACTCCTTGGGAAGCAAGATATTCCAACGCACCGAAGATGACAACAAAGGTCGCTCCCTCCATTGAAGACAAGCTGTTCATCGAGTTAACGGATAAGGAGAGCTACATCGACGAACAGTAACAGCTGGGTAGCCCCACTTCCGTTCCGCCGTCAAGACCACGTCTGCCTAACAAATAGAGAGCAAGCTCTGAATCGTTTCAACTCTCTTTGTCGCACGCTTGGAAGAAAGCCAGAGATGAAGGAACATTTTGTCACCTTCATGCAACGTATCTTCGATCAAGATCATGCAGAGCTCGCTCCTCCGTTGGCTACAGAGAGGAGTGCTGGTACTCCCACATTCGAGTGTATCACCCCCACAAACCAGGTCAAATCAGAGTTGTCTTCGACTCCAGCGCCAAACATCTTGGAGCGTCTCTGAACGACGTGTTGTTGACCGGACCAGATCTTAACAACAGTTTGCTGGGAGTTCTGATGCGTTTTCGACGTGAACAGGTTGCCTTCACCGCCGACATCGAACAGATGTTCCATAGTTTCATCGTGAGAGAAGATCACAGGAACTTTCTTAGGTTCCTATGGTTCAGGAACAACGACCCTACGGACGTGGTTGTAGAATACCGGATGCGGGTCCATGTGTTTGGCAACAGCCCGTCTCCAGCGGTAGCGTCCTACGGCCTCAGACGAGCTGCTCTACACGGAGAAGAGGAGTTTGGTCACGCAGCGAAAGAGTTCGTACATAGAGAGTTCTATGTAGACGATGGCCTCAAATCTCTGCCCTCTGTGTCTCAAGCAATCGACCTACTTACTGCAGCAAGAGGTATGCTAGCAATGTCCAACCTACGTCTCCACAAGATTGCGTCCAACTGTCCAGCAGTTATGCAAGCGTTTCCATCCTCTGAGTATGCCAAGGACTTGAAGGACCTCGACCTGGAAACTGACTCTCCACCGATGCAGCGCAGCCTGGGATTGAATTGGGACCTGAGCAGAGATACGTTCACTTTTCGGGTCGCCAACACCAATAGGCCCTTCACACGCAGAGGTGTGCTTGCTTGTGTGAACAGTCTGTTCGATCCACTTGGCCTCGTGGCACCGATCTCCATACAAGGAAAGCTCCTTCTGAGAGAACTCACCCACAACACCGTTGATTGGGACGAGCCGCTCCCTGTTGAAAGAGAAACCAGTGGCCCATGGCATTGGTGACTAAAACCTTCCCTGGAAGTGACGGAAAGATCAGGAAGTTGCAGCTCAAGATAACTAGAGGAGGCACTTCCAAGACCTTTCTTCGCCCTATCACTGAAGTGGTGGTGCTGATGACCCCTTAGGGCCACACAGACTCTTGATTGACCCCCAGATGTTTAGTCATTTAAGGTGTTATTGTGTTCAATACCAGGCGGGGAGTGTTACGTTACACGTTTCAAGTTCGTATTAGGCATTTTGGAGCCCCCTGCAGGCCATTGCTTGTATGTATTCTTTGGTAGTCTCTTGGTGTGTGTTCATTCTCATTGGCTGACGGGAGTCACATTGTTTTAGTCACGCGATCGGTCATTATTTCGGCAGCCATTTTTATCTGTCTTTTGAGCCAGCGATCTACACGGTGAAACATATCTTTCTTGTATCTCACGTCATCCATCCGTGTAAGCCTTGGAGAAGCTTTGTTTGTGAGTAACTTAATTCATCCATGTCTTATGTAATAATTTACGTTCATATTTCATTGTATTTCACAACTTTATAAGTATATTTTTGTAACCGATTTGCATATTGGTTCATTTTCAGTTTCACACTTCTAAACCTGCAACTACTTGTTCAACGACTATCAATAAATGGACATACAAGTGAATGTCCACAATATCCTTTACGGACTTCCATTATTGATCCTGTCTTCAAGTTTTGTGGGGAAAAGTGTTTAGCTGTCTGGTGATGTGTGCATCGCTACGCGCTCAGGTGCCAGAACAATCACCCTAAGCTTTATAAATTATGTCATGAACCATTTTCTCATAATCTCATTAATAATTTATCAATGAGTTAGAATCACAAAAAAGGTGAATGAATTAAAGCACAGTTTGAATTCACTTTTAACTTTTAAGTCTAAAGTGCAACCCGCAATTCTTAATTTCAGAGGTACATTGTTGGCCTTTTGGATAAAAACAAATGTTTATTAAACATGAATAGAAATGGGAGATGAGACGCTAACAAGGTATGTTTCAACCTTAATAACAGCATGCTGCCATTTTCAAAGCTGAGCAACATAATCACTATGATCTATTATTTTTCCTCTTAATTCCATGTGTTTGTGTAAAAAGTGCACATTTTATGAAAAAATTAAATGTTGACTCTTGGTTAGTCTTTAATTAGATATGTATAATTTAATATATATTGTCTGCAATGAGGTGCCCCTTCAACATATCAGATCCACTGTTTAGATTGACTACCAACAATTTGGACCTGATCTCAATTTTTCTGTGATTAACTGTGATTAATACAAATGATATGTCACATCTATTTAAACTTTTCTTTGTGCAACTTTTAAATCGCAACAACTTGTTCATTAGTCCAAATTCTTGACTTTGTTTGATCATTGCAGTACAACACATAATAGATTTCTCATAACACTATAACATATGGGAAGGAACAGACACATGGAGATGTTAATTAGCTAGCATGTATAGGCTACTAATCAATGAACATTATCAAGAGTTTTAAGACAGCAAAGCCTTGGCAGATGTAGCTTTAAATGTATAAGCAATCTGCTTTGGGATAGGGATAGTCTTTGGTCAATTAGATGGTTAGTCTTAGTGGTATTCCACGTCAATATGAAAGCTTATTTATTGAAAAAGCCAACAGTGTGTCCAAGAACAGGCATAAGGTGTCATGAATGCGGCTTTAGCTAGCATAGTCTTTGTGATGGGTCCAGTTTTGACAGTTCTACTCAGTGATTAATTAACTGGCTGGATGGTAAGTAAGAACGTTTTAAAAGATAAGCACCCCAGGAGAGGGTAACTCTTTTAATTAGAACAGTTTGTAGGAGAAAATGAGGCATTGGCTGAGCGAAATTAAGACAACTACTATTATTCACTTTTACCTGAATTTAAATACCACCTTCGACCTCAACGTTGTTTTTAATAGTCGAATTGCCGTGTCGGAAATTTTGTCTGTGTGTAACATCAGGAAATGTAATTGGGCAGATGGAGGAGCTAAATGAGTTATAACACAGCATTGTTTGGCTTCTCAAAGTAAAAGCCTATAAGCAGGGATTAAAAGCAAAATGCAACTTAGGTTTGTTCTGAGCAGAAACTTTATTTTCCGTTCTGTTCCATGGTTCTCAGGCTTCTTATATAACGAATAACCGGTTAGAACCTTAAAGGAGAATAGTTAATTGCGTTACTTTTTAAATAATGGCTGAATGAGGTATCTACAAGATGTAGGCCTACAGTTGCATGAAATCTTAAATAGTAAATAGGTATTAATGCAAAGTAACTATTCAGATATGCTACCACTACAGATGTTATTAAACAACGATAATTAGAACAATGACAGGATGGGTGTGGGTGCAGGTGAAGGCTAAGTTTGCCTTCAACTTTGAAAATGAAATAAAATGTCATTAAATCTCTTGCAGTTCTACATTTTATGTTTCGTTTCAGACGTTTCCTTTCCAACAGTCAGCAACAGTGACATGCCAGTCCAATGAGTAAAGATGCTTTCGCTTCTTTCATGTCTAGCTTTTCTTTAGCATACTCGTCTAACAAATTGGACAGTGAAATGCGGCTGATGCAGCCAGGGACCGATTTTTTCCCCCACACTCTAGAGAGGTGGACTTTAGCCAGGTCAGTCTGGTGGCCAGTGAGGAAGACTTTGTAGCGTGGGTCAAGAAAAACAGCCTGAACAAAGGCTACATTGTCAAACAGCATTGTGGAGATTCTGTTGATCTCCACCTCCTCTGCTCCAACTCAAATTTGTTGAGTCCTCCACCAAGTCACGATCGCCACCCTCCCCATCCACATCAGTATGCTTCTCATCTATATTCTGGAAACCTCTTCCTGTATCTCAGTCATCAGTGACACTGCTTTAACCATTCAAGCACCGTCATCAGTCGACAGTGACTGAATAGATCTGGTTTAGTATTAAATTCTATTCCCCCAGAACTGTGCTGACGATTGATGAGAAACAGCTTCCAGTGTGCTTCTCTTTAAGTTTCCTTACTGCTTAAGTTCTTAGCCCTGTTTGCTGGTAATCTTTATATTGGACATTCATTTCAAGAATGGAGCGCACCCTACATGTTGCCGCTTCCATCATTAACATCAGAAGCTTTTATTGCAGAGCTCTTCTGAGAGTCTTTCACATTCAATCCTGGCGTTTTCTATAACCGTCTCCCTGGTATTTGAGTGGTTGATTGCAAAAGAACTCCATTTGACCATTTACTCTTACAAGTTCCGAGCTGTCTTCTTTCGAATATGTCTGTTGCTAATTGAACAGATATTGTGCAAGGTTTCTTTTCATCAGTAAAGAGTCGAGTTGTTCTTTTGGCTGTCGGCTGTCCCCTTTGATGCAGTCGGTTGAAGATGCGCCCTGCGCGCACGGCAGGATGTCTCCTCTGGATGAGACGCAAAAGATTTCCTCCATGGGTGTCCTAAATGGAGTCGGAGCGTCCATCTAGCTTGCAGTGTGACTGCAGAATTGCAGTCCAAAACGTTGGTGTTGGCTTGTCATCCCATCTGTTAGTTTGGAAGAAGGTGCCCAACAGGCTAATTGTGCCACCGTTTTTTTTTAACGCTACATCGCTTACCAGCTAATTGGAAAAATGAAGTGGGCCTGGCTCTACTGTTCATTTACTTATGTCAAGTGACACTAAGCTTTTTTTAAACAACATAAAGCCTTATAGTGTACTGAACATATAGTCTAAGTATCGCTGGTGGTAGCTTATTTAACAGTTTCAGTCATTTAGAATGTGGAAAAGGTAAGGACATATACTGTATATTGGATAGGTAGCATCCAGTGTTTCCCCTTGAATTATTTTCATGTCAGGGGATACGCACTAAAAAAAAAATTAAACAACTTAGGTCAGATTGCCCCAGCAGCCGGTCTGCAATTTGCATCTCTCTCCTAGATTTGCTAAACAAATAGCAAATCACGTTTGGGTTTCTTTATCATTGTCACCAAGACACCCAGACACTGTCCAAGTTGTAGGAGAAAGGCTAGTTCCATAACATACAGTGTTCTAACTGCATCAATAATGGTAAACTACAATCATAGACCTAGAAATAAACAGGTATGTATCACGAACATTAATCTCCATAAGAGTAGGCGCTATAAGCCAATGTTAACTTGCAATGAGGTATGTGAATATAGGTGGTATTTGAAGACATGAAAGTGTGTGGTTTTATCGCAACAGTTTAGTTTTGGATACCCAAACTTTCTATGTAAAAGGTTGGTAGCCTTATTTTAGTTATTAAACAGGCAAACTCACGTCTCCAGAAGACACCTACTTATCATAATCCCCCCCAGACACGAAACAGCCATTCGCTACACTATTTAATTATTGGATTAAAAAGTAAAACTCAAGTACAATTTTATCGTCAATGTATAGGATATTTCGGTTAAGGGGGCGTAATTTGTTAGTTTAGGTTTTTGAGATACATTTTGAGCTTTTTCTCTTCGACACACTCGCGTAAAGGGACTCTCACTGTGTCAAGATAATGCTGTGTTATTTTTATTGCATATTTTATTTTATTACTTTTATTGGTATTCGCTGCATGTCGTTTTTTTTTTTTGCCTGGCGGGAGTCCTTGTTACAATTGTAGGGGAAACACTGGATCTTACCATCTCAGAGTCATTGATTTTGGTACTGTTCATTACGTTAATTCAAAAACTAACTAAAAGTCAGTTACCGGTTTTCGTTTTTGTTTTCGTTCTTTGAACTGTTTCTAATCCCTTCCTCGAAATTATACAATGTTATTTTGAGGGTGTGGGGAATTGACTCTGTCTTCATTTCAAAATCATTAAAGATGATACCAAAAACGAGAAATGCAAGCTTGGTCCACAGCAGCTGTCATATCATGCACCTTGTGCTGGTGAAAATGATTCCCTCTTTCGGTCCTCGGACGTGCATTTTCGGTGTTCTGCTAAATTGAATGGTACTGCTTGAATTGTACATTCATGTATCTGACGTTCGTCATCAGTCAAACGCTTCTACATTCTCTTTAACGATGCAGGTTTTGTCATGTTCGGCTGTGAATACCAGATGTCAGACATTGGCCATTGTTTGATTCCATAGATATATTATCATATTATTCAATGTTATATTACACCTGTATAATAGTGTATATCTATAATAATAGTAGCCTATATTTTCTTGAAACCAAATTGAATGCAAAGATAACAGACATATTGTGAAAAGAGATTTTAGACAGCTCACTTTTGGACAGCTGTGTGAAAACCTGACTTCAGTTGATTATTTTCCAGCATGCAAACCACTCCAAAGTAAAAAAATTAGGCATCATTGGGCTGCATATATAAAAATAATGTTATGAATAAGTCAACGATCAGTCCACCATGGGTCTGACCTGATGAATCAGATATGACCAGTAAAATCTCAGTCAAGGACGCCCCCTATGAAATGCATAAATTATATCACTCACCAGGACTTTGTTATGGAGGACCAGGGGTCAATACGTTTAGAACTCTAGTTTTAACCATATTCAACTGGACCTTTGACACCAAAATCATGGTGAAATGAAATTCACCATGGGCTGGATCACTGCAGTCATTTTTCTTTGTCCAGAATTATTCCAAATTTTGTGAAAGAATTATGAAATGAAACCTACTGCTTGGAAACACTTTACATCTTTATCATTGGAGGTGTTTCATTTTGGTTCTTCACAGCCCTTAACTAGCTCCCTGGGTGAGAAAGATAGAATCACAACTTTCTTGCCTTTTTCACCACAAAATAGATTTTGAAAGAAAATGAGCCCAGGGTTGATTGAGCTGTGGGTGTATGTTTTTATTCATTCTTTAGACACTGGTGATTTAAAATACATTTGAGCTAAAATGACAGCTGCAAGATATCTTAGTAGCCTATGAATGGTTCGTGATGAAAAATTTGTTGACCTGAATGCTTCCACCAGAGATGAAACAACAGATTTATTGAAGCAAGCATTAGATGTCATAGAGTTATGTGATCTGTTCTCAATAGGAGTGATATTTCCGAGCTGGTTTCAGTTTAAACCTGAATCGAGACTGATCTCTCAACAGGAGGTTCAGAAGTGCAGGAGAATGAAGAAGGAGGAAAAACGGGTACTGGTACAGCTGGTCAAAAATATTTAAATGAAATCCATCTTCATTTGTATCAAACCTAACTGATCGATTGATGAACAAAAAATTGTGGCCTTAAATTAAGTATTTAATGGGCCCCTATTATACCACCAGGTGTGAGTGTGATTAGCCATTACAAGCAGTTTGAAAATCTGCCATTTCCTGAGCCTTAATGACATCACAAGTGGGAGTGTCCACATAGATGTGTAATGGCAAGATAAGTTACATTTGCTACAGTCCACTGGGTAGGCTGGTGGACGGATCTATCCAGTATACATCTAGGTGGACACGGCCAATTGTGATGTCAGTAAGGCACACGGCTTGTAATGGCTAATTACACTCACTGCTATAATAGGGGCCCTTTAAAATCCTTAAACATGTCTAAACAACATATCCTTCAATTTGCGGCCATTACATTTTTAGACGTTAGCATTTGAGATGCAGAGACACTATTGTCACAATGAGCTAAATGCGTCTCTGTTGTAAGTAAAATGCAAGATGCAAGCTCTAAGGCTTGTTGAGTCACAGTCAGCAGAAATTGTTTAACATAGAGAGCGTAACAAGAGGGATAACTAGCTTTATTTTATGCATGGCAGTTTGCCAACCTGGCCAGGTGGAGCCATGACGAACATTGTTGAGCGACTTTCAAAAATAGTGATTTTCAAAACATCTTTGTGTGGTCCTCGACACTGAGGCCTCCTCACACTACAAGGGAGCGACAACATCCATCCTTAATTGGCACGATAACACCATCTGGCAGCTAGGGGGATACTTTGTCGCAGGGAACTACCAAAACGTCTCGATGCTAGATCTCCTTGAGGTGAGCGTTGGGGTCTTTATGATGGATAAGGACTTCCTCATTCTATGCCTACTGGTAGAAATCAATGTCTCCCTGGCAAAGTTTCCTGGGTCCCAAGTCTCTAACACTACCCCCGAGAGGGTGTTGCAGGTGTTTCTTCTACTTTTTATAATTGTTTCTGGCCTCAACAGCAAATGTGTTACTTGATGGAGACAATCTGCTGGTAATTCTGTTGCCATATTATTACATGAAATAGTTGTTGTATTAATACTATTAATAGTAATAGTCATAGTTGTAGAGCTTTTTCTGACAAGAAAGGAACAGGTAGCTGTCACCTAGGTGTCAGATTGTATTGGTAACCTATAGTGCTAAATCTCTATTATTCAGGTGGAAATGCCTCCTCTCTAGCTGTCATTAAACGTCAACATAATGAGTGTAACTCAGGAGACTAAGGGTTTGGTTTTAAATCATGATGTCTGCTTAGTATTAGTCTCATTAATCAGACTTTAAAATAATAATTGAAAGAGACTTCTACAGAAGCCTTCAAAGGCGGTTTGCTCTCCCCATGCTTTAGACATAACATCAACGCTTTAAATAAAGACATACCCTGTATGGATAAAGGCATTTCCTGTCTCCAGGATGATCAATTATACCCTGGGAAAAGCCTTTATTCTACAGTATTTATCTAAAGAAAAATATAGAACAATAGAACAAGCGCCAAAAATTAACATTTAAACAGTGTTTCTTTTTTTCTGACCTGTCATAAATATTGTTAATTTATTAATTTAGTAAAAACTTGCATTTTGCCATCTATTCATTAATAGCCTCTTGTTGCCAGGCTCATTCTGTGTATGCCTGTTTCTTTGACAGGAAACCGGATGTCATTGCCAGGAAACCCACTGAATGACAGGGTATGACTCAAAGGAAGTAGGAAATGAACTGCAGTAAAACTATGGTTTAAAGCTTTGTTGGTGAGTATCCTCTTCAATTATTTAGTTTTCTATAGATTGACTAAAAGGTTTTTACAATTGTATCTTTTATATTGGATTTGCTTGACATAAAAGAGGCAATGTGGTAATTTCTAATTAGCTCAATTAAGTCCATTGGCTCAATTAAGTTTGGTTTAGCTGCGTTACAACTTAGCAAGTGAATTAAACCGGGGGAATAGAACCTACACCATAACTCCATGGGTCAAGGGAAAGGACAAACCATATTGCTAATTATTAATTATAATGAATTGGATCATGATTGTACCAAACTGTACTGCTGACATGGCTATCCTGTGGGATTTCTGGCCCGGCCGGTTTTGAGAAGTACGACAAACGTTTTTCTCTTCCTCTTGTTAGACTGCCCTCGAGACATTCGTGAATGTGTTATGGCTATACATACATATGTGCATGTATGTGTATAATCATATCTTGTGTCTAATTGGTTGCTTAGCGCAGCGTTTCACGCACCATGGGTCGCAGACCTGCAATGGGCCTAACTCCAACTGTATATTGTTACAGTTATACTGAAAGATTTGTTGTCAGTTGATTATGTGTGCAGTTTTACTGCCAAATACTCAAGGACCCATCAGACCATAAAATTTACTTTTCATATTTTTCAATAAACGCCCGCCAACTTAAGTTTGACATGAATGTTAATTCGGGGATTGAAGTTGTGTTTATATTCTGGCATATTGATGCCTGTCTAAGTGGGCCCCGGAGTGTTAACCAAGAACAACTGGGCCCTGACTTGGTTGAAGTTAATGAAATGCTGGCTTAGAGCATGTTGTTTTGCATGAACAATCAACATGCTTATTTATTTGTTGTTATGACAAAACGGTTGGTTGAGTTGGCCTCGATGAATTACCCTGACTTCGACAAATCCGGTACGGTATGAATATGCATGACCTGATATCATGAGGTTGATCTTTGATATATACCCTGTGTGTGCTGTGCTCTGGCAGCTGATTGATGTGCATTAGGCCTGCATATCATCTCAGCGTAAACCCGGTGAAGATTAGAGTGGGAGAAAACAGAGATTCAGCAGAAAATGATTTGAGGTTAGTTTACACATAAGCAGGATAAAATACACACACACACACACACACACACACACACACACACACACACACACACACACACACACACACACACACACACACACACACACACACACACACACGCACACACACACAGCGAGGAATCTTTTTCACATTTATCACACTGATCCATCCAAGTTTATGAAAAGGAAAGACGCTGCAGATGTTTGAACACCCATCTCTCTCTCTCTCTCTCTCTCTCTCTCTCTCTCTCTCTCTCTCTCTCTCTCTCTCTCTCTCTCTCTCTCTCTCTCTCTCTCTCTCTCTCTCTCTCTCTCTCTCTCTCTCTCTCTCTCTCTCTCTCTCTCTCTCTCTCTCTCTCTCTCTCTCTTTCAATAAAAATAGGCTTCATTACCACAAACTACCTCATCAATCACTGCTGACAATCTTTAGGAATAATAAACAATGAAACAACACCAAATAAAAACTATTGCTTAACTTTAATGTTTTTTTTTTTACAACTAAGCTTGTCTCTTATTCATACAGTTTTTTTTATTATGTATTTTCAGTGAAGTGCCAGCACATTTTGAACAATCCAAAGTAAGCTGAGTATACAAACAGAGGAAGCAGTCAGAATCATCATGTTATTCCTTATGTAGGTTCTTTTTACAATTGCCTAATTTATTTTATCGTCTGCTCAGTGACAGACCACTGTAATTGTGTGACAGCCCTGCTAGCCCACCCCGTGGACCCGTGGTCTCTTACACAGTGCAAACAGCGGATGCGAGCAAGCGACCCTT
Source organism: Melanogrammus aeglefinus (assembly GCA_900291075.1). Taxonomy (NCBI): domain Eukaryota; kingdom Metazoa; phylum Chordata; class Actinopteri; order Gadiformes; family Gadidae; genus Melanogrammus; species Melanogrammus aeglefinus. Next base: position 13,790 of record OLKM01002198.1, read on the forward strand.
AGTAGCAGTCCGTACGTGAGGGAGAGCTCAATGACTGACAGTTGAAATTCAATTTAAACTGTAATTGCTTAATGTCAACTTAAAGCTTAAAAGGATGGAGCTCCCCTTTTTCCTGAAAGGATTGAGATGCACATGACCCACCAGTATGGAGTTAGAATCATGCCAAAACCCCACACACACACACAAAACGTGTTTTACTCATGCACAATGATCCACACACACACAAAACGTGTTTTACTCACGCACAATGATTCACACACACACTCAGAAACATATTTCTTCAAGTACAAACTAAAATCTTTCAAGTACAAACTAAAATCTTTCAAGTACAAAAAAAATTCCTTTGGAAAATTAGTGCCAAAAGTCACGTGACAAACAAATGTCCTGTAGTGTGAATCACAGGACATTTGTTTGTCACGTGACTTTTGGCATTAATTTTCCGCCTTGCTGATCCACACACAAATGCATTCAGATCCACACGCAACTTTTGGTTCCGTACTTGTACAATTGTTTTGCACTTGAAAGATTTTTTTTTGTACTTGAAAGATTTTAGTTTGTACTTCAAGAAATATGTTTCTGAGTGTGTGTGTGAATCATTGTGCGTGAGTAAAACACGTTTTGTGTGTGTGTGGATCGTTGTGCGTGAGTAAAACACGTTTTGTGTGTGTGTGTGGGGTTTTGGCATGATTCTAACTCCATACAGCCGGACTCTGCAATGTTTGCCACTCATAATGTTGTTATCAGAGATGTGATCTTTCCTGAGATTGTTTCCCAAAATATCAATTTTAGCCTTTGCTTGGACAGACAAACCCTAGCATTGAAGTGAGAACGATTTGAAGCCACTGTTTGTTATTCTCAGATAACTGACATTATAAACCAAACACACTTCAATAATATCGTAGATCTTATGGGGTTTGCTTGAGTTGCTTTCAAAGATTGCTAGTTCATTAAATGTCAGTCTCAATAATTCCAGACAATTTAGGTGGAAATGCGATGTGTCTGATATATCTCTTGACGCATAAAAAAATATGCAGGGACTGCAGTTTGACCCTCATGCAGTAAATGGTTATCATAAGTCATGACACATTGAATAATAACCCAAATATGCCAGAACATCTTGAATACAGCTTCTCTTTTGAAACCACAGCATTACACTACACTAAAACTTTCACAATTCTTTCATATTGATAAAATTATCACCTGAGAGAATGACATTATTATGTAAGCGTAGCAACGTGCGTGTCCCTAACAACTTAACATGTGAGTGAACGGCAGGCGACCACTTTACCTTTCCCCTGGCCACGCAGTGCACTCGCTTACACTTAATTACCGAACCTTAACAAATACACAGCCACTCGCTAGTAATTGCCTGGAAGATGATGTTAAATATGAATTGTTTTATTTTCCTTGTTTGTGTATGCTTGTGTGTTGTGTTGTTATTATTTCCGGGGAAGACAATAAACACACAAACACATACACATACAAATACACGCACACACGCACGCACGCACACACACACACACACACACACACACACACACACACACACACACACACACACACACACACACACACACACCACACACACACACACACACACACGCACACACACACACGGATAATCACTAAAAGGAAAAAAACAAATTCCTCTGGGATTTTAGCGCTTGCATTTGGGAAAATATGAAGGAGCAAGAAGAAGCAAGAGATACATAATATAGACATTTTGATATTATGTATTTGTCCCTGTGTTTGTCTGTCAGACTGTCTCTCTTTATGCGTGTCTGCCTGACTGTCTCTCTCTGTATTTCTGTGTGTATTTTCTTCTGTCTTGCCATCTTTGAAAAGAGAGTGCCGATAGAGATGGTCAGAGAGCTGGTATTAATAGACTCAAGAAGAATAGCGTCAACCTTCCTGATGATCGTCTCTGGTGAATTAATTAATAGAACCATAATGATCGATTTTATTCTGACTTTAGATTTGTATTTTCCTACAAAATGAACATGTAGGTCACTTCTCCGAGACGAGTGGCGTCTAGCCCATTTGAAATCATATCTATTATTAAAAGCGCTCATTTACATTTACATAACCTGGCTAATGACCTTGAAGTGCTGAACTAATTTCACTTTAAAACTCATTAAGTCCCCATAGCTTTCCCCAAGCGAGTACTTAACCATTCCCATGTAAAAGCCTTGTTTTTCTTCCACCAATGCAATTAAATGATTGATTTCATGCATAGATGCTCAATGATTTGAGGATGTGTTGATGATGATGGCCGCTATGGGTAGCCATTTCGTGTGATTTCAAAATTGACCTACATGTACACGATAGCTCGGCAGACCAGTTAATGCAGTTCATTGGGTAGGCTGGTGGTAAAATAAGGGGCTCCATCCACCTCTGTGCCTAGGCTTTCTAATAGCATTGTGTAAGGGTTACAGAGGAGCAGTATAACCCAGTGTTCAACCACGGCCCAAAGCACCTCTCCCAGGGTTAACCAGACGGATTCTAGCACAGCATTACAAACCTCTGTGTGCTCAAGGCAGATCAGCTAAAAAGGAGTTGCCTTAAGTAAGATTCCGAAAATACAGAATGTAGAGAACAGTTTGTGCACATCCCAAAATGAGTGAATACGGTGTCTATATTAAGAAATAAAGAAAGCAGGATCCTGTGCTTTATTGCCCCTGAATGTCCTCTATCGCCTACAGATCTACCATTAGATCCTCTGTTTAATTGGAAGTGGCTTTTCGGATGCATCATTAATGATGAAGAGTCTGCCAACATACTAAAAGGAAAATGCCCTTACTTTACTAAACATTTATTTTATGTTATGGTATACCTCTGAACGGAGGACATTTTGGAGGCGTACTTTGTTCACCAAGTATTTCTATTGACTGTCTTCTGGAGCCATCCTATTTTTTTTCTGCTCATCTGGTCTCTGGGCTGATTTGCTCTGACTCCCTCATGTGGACAGCTGCAGATGCTCTGTGGAGCAAATCAGCAGTTTGAGGGAACCGGCTCCATGCTGATCACTCCCCCCTTGTATGTCTGCCTCCTTCACCCATTAGTGTGGCTCATTATTCCAAGGTTTCATTTCTGGGGTTTTCTCTCTGCTCTGATGATAATCCAGCGATAGAGAATTGTTGCGAGGGAGGTCAACAACAACATTATTTTGGGAAGCATTTGCATTTATGTTTATTTTCTAGCCGCTAGCAATGGTTGTGATCTCCTCTGATTTTCAATTTAGGTTTGGTTTTATCTCAGGCTTGTTTACCTGTTTCTCTTCTTTTAGATCATCTCACTGAATCTACATGCCAGCAGTTCATTAACATTGGATAGTTGTAACATGCCATGATATATTTTTATGAGAACAGAAGGAGAGGAGTTCCGCCTGAGGGCGGGAGGTTTCAGTCCACTCTCGATTTATGAATGGAGAATTTCCTGCAGGACAGGGCCCAGTGTTGTGTGTTGGTGAATTATTTTAAACCAAGGTACATGATATTAAATAGTGGTGTCCCCCCAGGGCTGTGTTTGAGCTCACTACCTATTCCCCCTCTGCACAAATTAAAATGGCTTGCACTGGCAATGACCTGACCCTTTTTAACCTCTGGACAAATACTCAATGTCCACATACAGGCAGTGTGCAGACTGCTTGGTTTGAGGAGAGCCGTATGAAGCTCACCATCTTCTGTTGTTCAATTGTTAGCTCAAGGCGTTACTACTTCTAGGTTAGGGGTTGGATGGCCTCCCCACCTCATTCACAAGGTGCGGGTTGGAGTCCCATAGATAGGCAGGCTCCTACATGATGACTGCCTAGTGTGAAGGACCAGAAGATTACCTTCTTGCTGAAGAATCTACCCCCCCCCCCCTTTCATATCAAAGACATTTTAAAAGTTGTGTACAAATCAGTTAGTGATCCCAACTCAAATCCTGGTACCATTTCCTCTCTGCCAGAAATAAACCGAACCCAAATCAAAACTGGTGGATCATTAATCAAGCAAGTACCAACCAGTATAATTCATCAGAACTCAACGCCCAGTCAATTAAAAGAAAAAACCCTCTCAGCACACAGAACCCATCTCACCCCATTAGATTTCCATCAAGTACCCCTGGCCTTTAAGAATTTAAGAATCTATCAAGAAGCCCCTGGTTTCCACTGCTCACTGTATCTGCACTCCATCCTCATTGTCCTTCTGCTAACCATTTTGGTTGGGAATTGTAGTTTTTGTTGTGAGGCAAAGGTCACAAGCGTTCAGAAACTGGACTGGTGTGTGGTTTTTGTTTGTCGGTGGTTGAACACCACCAAGACCTTGTTCCCAAACTGATTGCGCATGGCGATTCAGTCACATTGATTTTGGACATCTTTATATAAAAATATGGTCACCTTTGCAAGAATTTTGCTCCATGGTTGGGAGAATGAAGCTGAAGTATTGTTGTGTGTGCTTTGGGATTGTTAGGGGATTTATCTGATCAGGCAGTCTTAAGGAACAGTTATTCCTATAGACTGAGGGAACATATTGCACAACAAACTGTAATTTCGTACATCTTTAACAGATCATCCGATCAAGAAACAATACCAAGATTCCTCAATCACAGATGGGTAGTATGAATGAATGGATGTGTTGCAGAAAATATAAATCTCATACTGTATATCCTAGAGACCTATACAGAGGAAATGTAGTGATTAAATTTGGTATTGATTTCCTTGTGATTTAAACTTCAGGATTATTGGAAAACTTGCACAAACGTCTTGTGTGTGTGTGCATGTGTGTGTGCGTGTGTGTTTCTGTGAGCATCATGAGGTAAATCTCCCCTGAAGTCAGCAAGAGGCTGTTTGATGAGAGAGGGGTAAAGGAAAAAAAAAAAAAAAAAATACAGGCCATGGACTTGTGACCCATTTTCTCCAAAGCAACTGCTGAGATGAATGAAATTTATTGAGCACTTTACAAACTTGTTTCAACAATACACACCACCAGCAGATCATTCTCGGCAAGTTCAAAAGGAATGCGAGATTGACTTTGAATGCAATTAAATTGGGATTTTGTGTGACAGTGTGTTTCAAGATTCAAGAGCTTTACTCATCACGTATACATGCGGATGTACAGTGAAAGGGAAAAAGCAATGATTACAGGATTGTGCAAAGACAACATGAATGATATTAACATAAAAAGGAAGCAACAACATTTACAGTAAGAAATAAGCAACACTGTGCAATAGGATAAATAAATTAGTATATATAAATATGTGTAATCACTATATATACACAGTATGTATATGTATATGTACATATATATGCTGTGTGTGTGTGTGTGTGTGTGTGTGTGTGTGTGTGTGTGTGTGTGTGTGTGTGTGTGTGTGTGTGTGTGTGTGTGTGTGTGTGTGTGTGTGTGTGTGTGCGCACGCTTCAGAGGGGCAGCACTAACATAAGCAATGGGAGATTTGGAAGCACAGAAATATAATTTAGAAGTGAACTATTCCAATTGTTCCAAAGAAAAAAAAAAAGGATTTCTCAGGCTGGGAACTATTGGAAATAATTGATGTTTTCTGATTGAGAAAAATACTGAATATCCTTATCCCAATAGACAGAAATGGGTATGCATGTATTATTTATCGACTATTTAAAAAAGATGTTTTTGAGAAAAACTCAACCATAAAGGAACTTACTTTTGGACAAATTCATAACAGAAGCCGGATTTCAGTCCCCTGAACCTTTTGATTGTGTAGTTTTTCAGTGTGCTACGGGTTTTTAATGTGTTGGATGCAGCAGGATTGAGAATAGGTTTCTATTCTTAATCCTGGGAGGGAGGGAGGGAGGGAGAGAGGGAGAGAGAGAGAGAGAGAGAGAGAGAGAGAGAGAGAGAGAGAGAGAGAGAGAGAAGAGAGAGAGAGAGAGAGAGAGAGAGAGAGAGAGAGAGAGAGAGAGAGAGAGAAGAGAGAGAACAGAGAGAGACAGAAAGGAGAGAGAGTAGAGAGAGAGAGAGAGAGAGAGAGAGAGAGAGAGAGAGAGAGAGAGACCGGCTGCAACCAAAGTAATGAGCATTTGAAAAGCAGAAGATGAAAAGAGTATCAGCCATGTTTTATTCATGTAGTTTGTTTTTAGCCTGTCGGCTCGCATTTGGCAGCGGCTTCAACGCAGACGCCGTCGCACATACTGAGGGTTGAACACTGGTGATTTGTATCCCAAATGTTGTCTTAGAGTCAGAACTACTTCATCGGCCTGTATCACAAATGTCCCCACGCACGGGAATTGTGCATATGTACGTATATATATATATATATATATATATATATATATATATATATACACATATTAATATACACACACAGTATATATACAATCACCGGCCACTTTATTAGGTACACCTTGCTAGTACCGGTTTGGTTTGGCCCATATTGACATGATAGCATCAAGCAATTGCTGCAGGTTTGTCGGTTGCGCATCCATGATGCAAATCTCCCGTTCCACCACATCCCAAAGGTGCTCTATTGGATTGAGATTTGGTGACTGTGGAGGCCATTTGAGTCCAGTAAACTCATTATCATGTTCAAGAAACCAGTCTGAGATGATTCGCGCTTTATGACATGGCTTGTTATCCTGCTGGAAGTAGCCATCAGAAGATGGGTACACTGTGGTCATAAAGAGATGGACATGGTCAGCAACAATACTCAGGTAGGCTGTGGCATTGACACGATGCTCAATTGGTACTAAGGGGCCCAAAGTGTGCCAAGAAAATATCCCCCACAACATTGCACCACCACCACCAGCCTGAACCGTTGATACAAGATGGATCCATGCTTTCATGTTGTTTATGCCAAATTCTGACCCTACGATCCGAATGTAGCAGCAGAAATCGAGACTCATCAGACCAGGCAACCTTTTTCCAATCTTCTATTGTCCAATTTTGGTGAGCCTGTGCGAATTGTAGCCTCAGTTTCCCGTTCTAAGCTGACAGGAGTGGCACCCGGTGTGGTCTTTTGCTGCTGTAGCCCATCCGCCTCAAAGTTTGACTTGTTGTGCGTTCGGAGATGCTCTTCTGCATACCTCGGTTGTAATGAGTGGCTATTTGAGTTACTGTTGCCTTTCTATCAGCTCGAACCAGTCTGGCCATTCTCCTCTGACCTCTGGCAATCAACAAGGCATTTGCACCAACAGAACTGCCGCTCACTGGATATTTTCTCTTTTTCGGACCATTCTCTGTAAACCCTAGAGATGGTTGTGCGTGAAAATCCCAGTAGATCAGCAGTTTCTGAAATTCTCAGACCAGCCCGTCTGGCACTAACAACCATGCCACGTTCAAAGTCATTTAAATCACCTTTCTTCCCGATTTTGATGCTCGGTTTGAACTGCAGCAGATCGTCTTGAGTCTACATGCCTAAATGCATTGAGTTTCTGCCATGTGATTGGCTGATTAGAAATTTGCGTTAACGAGCAGTTGGACAGGTGTACCTAATAAAGTGGCCGGTGAGTGTATATATATAGCCATCATTATTTGTCTCCATATATACTGTATATACATACATACACGTGTGTGTGTGTGTGTGTGTGTGTGTGTGTGTGTGTGTGTGTGTGTGTGTGTGTGTGTGTGTGTGTGTGTGTGTGTGTGTGTGTGTGTGTGTGTGTGTGACTAGGGTGGTGGCTTACTACAGTCGCTCCTTGTCTCGCCCCGAGCACAACTACTGTGTCACCCAAAGTGAGCTCCTGGCGGTGGTTCGCCCCTACTTCTGAAGCCAGCGGTTCCTTCTCCAGACGGACCACGCGTGCCTGACCTGGTTGCTTAGCTTCAAGGAGTGTCAGGTGGCCCGGTGGATCGAGGCCCTACAGGACTACGATTTTGAAGTCCAACACTGAGCTGGGCGTCTGCACAGCATGCAGATGGCCTGTCCCGATGCCCCTGTGAGGACTGCAGACACTGTGAACGCCTGAGCGAGATGGAGCTACTCTCCGAGTACCTTCCACGGGACAGGTCGGGCCAGGTGAAGCTTGGCTGACTGTAATGGAAGACCAGGAGTGGCAGGCTGCACAGAACAGTGACCCCACACTGCCCAGGGTGGGACAGTGGGTTGACAACCAGGCTCTGCCTTTGTCCGTAGAAACCAAGACCTACTACTCAGAATGGGCCACTCTGGCATGGCGTGATGGACTGCTTTACAGGGTCTGGCGTGCACCAGGTTGGGGGAGAGATGTGTGGCAGTTACTGGTGCCCAAGAACTGGCACCAACGGGTGCTACATGCGGTCCAAGGTTCGGTGGGGGCAGGACACTACGGGGTGGCCAAGACCCTCCACAAGCTGCGCCAGCGTTTTTACTGGCCTGGTTGCTGGTTGACTGGACGTTCCCATGCCCCTTTGCAGCAATATCAGGTGGGGGCCCCCATGGAGCGGGTTGAGGTGGACCCTGGGCCCATTCCCCATCACAGACAGTGGGAACCGCTACGTCCTCGTGGCCATGGACTATTTCACTAAGTGAAATACCGACCAGAGTGCGGTGACCACAGACGAGCGGCTGGTGTGTGAGATGTTCTGTCGGTTCAGCGCACCTCAAGAACTGCACAGTGATCAGGGGCGGAACTTTTCTTTGCTGAGGTGTGCAAACGCATGGGGGGTAAGCAAGACCAGGACGACGCCCCTCCACCCCCAGAGCAACGGGCTAGTGGAGCGGTTCAACTGGACGCTTGCACACGCAACTGGCCGTCGTCACTAGAGCCCGACCGATTTTTAAGGCCGATACGTGGTTACGGTGACTCGGGGGACTCAATAAAGTCGCTGAAGGAATATAGCACGCCTCTGCTTTTGATATCCGCCACAATACATATCAGATATTATACTACTTTATCTATTTTCGTAAATGGTCTGACTTTTGACTCTATACTGCCGCCTCGATTTCCGGTGGTATTGCCCCGTTTCTCCCGGAGAACTCCGGATTCGTAAGCTCAGAGGCAACGGACCCATTGACGTGTGTGTGTGTGTGTGTGTGTGTGTGTGTGTGTGTGTGTGTGTGTGTGTGTGTGTGTGTGTGTGTGTGTGTGTGTGTGTGTGTGTGTGTGTGTGTGTGTGTGTGTGTGTGTGTGTGTGTGTGCCACGCAATACACTTATGTTTCTTCGACCGGCATGGAAAGAAACAACAGCAACACTCCTATTCAGCTATGGATTTTGAACCAATTCTCCAAAGTTCCTTATCTCTGCTATTTGGGCTGAATAAGTTGTGTATATATTTTTTAAGAACCCTGAATTCCCGAGAGCTGAGTTGGACCTTATTGTCCACAGCAGGTGGCCTCTTAGTACTGAGATGAAGAGAGGAGATCCAGCCTGGGCCAGATATCACACAGACATACTCATATGAGCCCCGGCATATGCTGTGAATATAAACTTTTGGCAGCTCTATTTGGCACTGGTGTTCATGTTTTTGGACATTATTGACTACTGTCTTCCAGCAGCTTCCAGGACAGAAAGGAGACTTTAATCTTCTTTTATTTTTGACTTTCCAAAGCAAGCCAAATCACATACAATTGATTAATTGTGTTCTAATGTTAAGGTTATTCAGACCCTTTATTCAGGCAAAACCTTTTTTGGAGTTTCTCTGCAAAACACATTATTCAGATGGTATACTCAAATTATAAGTTCATTTTGTCTCCAAGGCCCCTTGTAGTTCCAAAACATATGATGATAGACAAAGACACAGCAGTTATTTGTCAGCACGCACCAAGTCAATGACCAAACTGGACAATCAAATAACTATCATTCTTTCGCAGAAAAGAAAAATATTTTCCTTTTTTTCAGTATCTAGCTTCTGAACCTGTATGAGAAGCAGCTGGCGTTGTAGGGAAATGTCTCTGTAGGAAATGTTGGGTCTTTTACACAGGAAATGACAGTTTGAGTGACACGCGCAAGGGGGGCATTTTATGTGTATGTTATTCAGATGTTTGCTGCTTTTTCTGTTGCTCTGCCAGAAGGCTTGGAAGGTAGATGTTGGAAGGGGAGATGAATGGGAGGGGGAAGAGGCATGTGCAAGTGGAGGGTGTTTCTGTCTATAGCCTCTCTTGCCTAGCTTCCGAGCTTTATAGACACAAGATATTGAAAAAGAGGTTGCAAAGGGGAAGGCCTCTCTCTCTCTCCCTCCGTCTCTCTCTCATTGTTTTTCTTTCTCTTTGTAGCAGTCAATCTTGCTCTCTCTAATGTACATCCACATACTGTTTGTCACAAATTAAGAAAACACTCAATTCAACCTGAGATGATAAGAAAATACAGAGCGAGACATTCACACAGACACACACATGCACAAAAATACTGGTACTTTATGAGTGCCACCTGGTAGCCAATGGTTTTGATAGGACTTGGCAGAACACCAAAATAGATAGTGTGTGTGTGTGTGTGTGTGTGTGTGTGTGTGTGTGTGTGTGTGTGTGTGTGTGTGTGTGTGTGTGTGTGTGTGTGTGTGTGTGTGTGTGTGTGTGTGTGTGTGTGTGTGTGTGTGTGTGAATAGGGGATACTTAGAAAGGAGCGATATAGGGCAGCATGGAGTTTCAGTGACAAAATAAACCGAGACAATACAGATTTTAAATAATCATTAAACCTGAGTCAAATGCGATGAGGAGATCAATCGAAATTGGATGGGGAATGAAAAGGTCAAAGGTGCCTTTTTTATGTGTGTCTGGTGTCTTTCATGGTGTGTGCATGTGGGTTTGGGGAATTGGGAGCGATACGAGGGGGGAGAAAAAAAAAATCAATGACCAAATAAAGATAGACAGAGCGCCCGCAGACAGATCCATGATAAATCCAAAAAGGAAGTGGCGAAAAGGTAGTGGGAACATGTAGAATGTGGGCAGTGGGAGATGTTCCTGTTTGGAAGGTGAGCCAGCACTCTTCTCTTCCCGTTGCAACAGCGGTGGGAGGCGACGTGGTTTCCATCGAACAGGCTGCGGGCGAAATTGATTGGCGCTTTTAAAGTTGAAACATCTGTGAATTATTCACAAGGCGGAGAGGACTATTCTTGTGCCAAGCATTAGGAAGCAGCTCTTATCTGCGAACAAACACAGGCTTTTTCTGACTCCCTGCGGCTTTCAAAAACATATGGTTCAGGTAAAAAAAAAACAATTAGGTCACAGACGACCTAATTGGACAAATTAGACCATATGGAGAATATTCCCTGTATACATATGTTTGGAGATGCATGTGATGAAATAAAAAAATAAACTTGAACCACTGGGACCGGTATTAATATTGAACGATTTAGCTGGATAAGACTGAGGGCCCTGTCTTGCATCCGGCGCAATTGACTTTCTACACTGACGCATGTGTCATTGCTAGTTTGCGATTTCAGAAAACAATTGTGCCACAAACCAGGAAATACCTGGTTAAAGTCAGTGGCGCGTTGTTCAGATGCTATTTTAAGGGAGCATGCATAATGTTGCTTGTGCACCTCATGCATACACTTTGCTTCTCTCATCTACCTAGCCACGACATTCTTGGTAAAATATTTGAGAAAGAACAGCTGATACAGTGGTAATAAGTTGTACTTTTAAATCGATGCATCTGCAAACTACTGTACAGCAAACCCATATTTTCTTGACATAGACATCGTGTACAAGCCCATAACTTTAAGGATTGATGAGTAATTGATCGTGAGAAAACATTGTTTTACCACGAGAGAGTGTTAAAAAGAATGAAAGGATGCGGGCTACTTGCGCTTGGCGCTTCTCACTTGCGTTTCAGACCGTTTAAATAGGGCCCTGAATGTTTCCCCACTATTGTGTGTGTGCTTTTCTGTGTCGCTTATATACCCATTTAAGTATAAACTAATATTAATATACTGTACTAATATGAGCAGAGGGGATGGTTCTGCGAATTGTACAGTTACTATTTACAATTATTTTTTAGCGGATGCTGTTATCCATTAGTGACTTAGAGTGCGTTCCAATACAGGCCGTTAAGGGGCATGTATGGGTAAGGCCACAGATGTTTAAGGAGCCTACCTAGCCTGCAGACGTTGGGGTTGGAACCCAGTAGCTTTCCACTGGATGTTTCACACCCCTGCCGCTACGACGCCCACCTTCTACTTCCTCACACATGCTGTCTATTCGACAAAGACAATATAGTACCTTTATGTTTGGTGTAAAGTGCTCCTCTTCTCACTCGTGGTTCATGGCAGGCCCATGACAGAACCACAGTTCATTCAGCTTGTGAACCTGGCACGCATCAAGTTCAGGCTTCCACTGAAATGGGAGTTCAAAGCTAAACACAATAGCATCAAGGACATCGCTCTAGACGCCATCCACAAAACAAAACATCACTTCTTTATTCTGTCTCCAGCCCTGCTCTTTGTGTGTGCGTGCGATCCAACCTGCCTGCATCTGTGATCTATATTTACCTCTTGGGTTCACACTCCACTCAACTCCACACCTCATGTAGTAACTTTTGAACGTTTAACATGAAAAGCAAAATGCATGTTTTCGTAGTTCTAAGTACATGACATGATCATGGTATGTGATCTGTTACTGTATATTATTTTATTTGATTATATTCTCTCTCTCTCTCTCTCTCTCTCTCTCTCTCTCTCTCTCTCTCTCTCTCTCTCTCTCTCTCTCTCTCTCTCTCTCTCTCTCTCTCTCTCTCTCTCTCTCTCTCTCTCCCCATTTATTTATAATCACTTCAACACCCCGAACAAGCTGCCAACTTGATCGACGCAGGGATGTAACAGAACCAAGATGGCTGTTGAAATGAATGTTTACACTTAAGTATCTCCTTCACACTTGCAGTATATCTCACAGTGGTGCCACACGTGTAGTTAGCAGGCCCAAAAATAATCACACTCATACATAATCACAAGGACTGCACAATCAAAGCTATGCATTTTACCAATATTTCTCAGCCCAAGCAAACTACCGTGTTTGGGGGAGTGCTGTGTGTGTGTGTGGGTGTGGGTGTGGGTGTGGTGGGTGGGTGTGGTGGGTGGGTGTGGGTGGGTGGGTGGGTTGGCTGGATGCAGCTGATGGGTAGATTTCCCCTCCTCCATTGGCTCAATGCGGTGGTTCCGACCAACCATAAGCTCTCGAAAGCACAGATTTTAATAACCCTTGCAGCCACCCAAAACAAAGAGCATTCAACACCATCTGCTTAACTTTCGCTTTCCATCCCTCACCTTCACACGAAATCTTTCTCTTCTTTCCAAGTCTTTAGTCATCCGGTGCGGCTCACTATCTCCCCAACTTCTTGTCTCTCCCCTACTCTGACTCTCATTCCTTCCCTGACCCTCTCTCTTTCTCTTTCTCTTTCTATGTTGCTCCCCCTCTCTCTCTTTCCCTACATCTCTTTATCTCTTGTTCTGTCACTCTTTATTTTTATCGCTTGTCTCTCTCTCTCCTCCAATCTCTTTGACCCAGCTATAATGTGCTTTCGCGATGGGCAGGGCTCGCTGCCTCATATGTCTGAACAACACTGAGGTCAAGCCCATGTCCCGCCTTGCCCTGACCACTCTGGTAATCCCTTAAAGGCTTGCAGCTAATGAATACTGAAGGACTGGATGACTGGGAGGGGGGGATGTAGGATTGGGGAGTTAGGGGCTTGGATAATAGGTCTTAAATAAATATAGATAGTGCGATGGCAGAGACAGAGGGATTGCGATAGACCGCACAGGGGAGGGGAGGGTCGGACATGACCAGTGATTTAAATCTGGTTGTAATGAAAGTTTGTGTGTGTGTGTGTGTGTGTGTGTGTGTGTGTGTGTGTGTGTGTGTGTGTGTGTGTGTGTGTGTGTGTGTGTGTGTGTGTGTGTGTGTGTGTGTGTGTGTGTGTGTGTGTGTGTGTGTGTGAGTGAGTAATAACATGACAAAAGTATCCTTTGACATGGAGATTTGCTGTGACCAACAGAGCGAAAAGAAAAACAAGATCTGAACACAAAAACAAATAAGAATTGAACACACACACACACACACACACACACACACACACACACACACACACACACACACACACACACACACACACACACACACACACACACACACACACACACACACACACACACACACACACACACACACACAGGCTGATGACAATATAAAGAAGGCCTTCTTCAAACGTTGATGCAGTCTTTGACTCGAAGGGCGCAAATTGGTAGTTTTCCTTTTTGGATATCCGGGTGCACGTTCATCCGAGCAGATTAAAACTATTAAAAAAAAGGTAATGTATAGGTTTTCATATTTAATATTGCATTTAAGCTTATCGTGTGTGTGTGTGTTTGTGTGTAGATACATATGTTTATATACAGTATGTATATATATATATATATATATATATATATATATATATATATATATATATATATATATATATATATATATATATATATATATATATATATATATATACTGTCGGTCTACATACCTAAAAATAGGGTGTAGAGAGAGAGAAAGGAAAGCCTTCTTAAGTATGAAAGTATAATGCTAGATCAAGCAATTCCCAATTATTAGTCACCCAATAAGACTTTCAACATAACCTTTAACAATTCCAGCACATCAGTAATACGGGCCACTGATGTAGGCTGTAATCCAGTGGCCAAGCAGGCAGGCATTTGCTGCGGGTAGAAAAGCATTTTAAACGCAAGGCTGAATGTCTGAGCAGCAAGAGGTTCCACAATCATAAAGGATTCACATGAATGCAAAAAGTGTTTAACGAGGTCCAATATTTATTTCCACTCTATGAATTCTTTCCTCCCTTCCAGTAAGTGCTGTGAATTCTGCACTGTGGTTTTACAATGGGGAAATGATGGGAGAGATCTGTCCAACTTTTTAATGAACAGCCGATGGAAAGGTCAGTGTTCTTCATGTTACAGTCTTGGGTATCTAGTTAGTTGGCCGTGCCGGTTATAAATGATGCCCGTGCACTGTTGTGTTTGCAAACTTTTGTTTTACCCCAAGATCAGTTAACTCTTTTAGTCTTATTTTTCCTAAACTTTAAACAGTAAGTTGATCAATACTTTCGCCAGAGTAGCCCCGAATGGCTTCACCTTAGCTTGTTTATTTAGAACCTGGGGGGAACTTCAAAGAGTCTGACCCTCTTAAAGTTAAGTTAAGCCAGCTGCTAGTGGATTAAAACTTTTGTTTGTGCGTCTGCGAAATGCAGCGGAGCAGTTTCAAATCGAGGTGGTTCACCTTGACGGCTATGAAACTTCTTGACTGCTTGCTTTGGGACCAATATGTTTTATGAAAGCATGGCTATGGGAAGATGCAAAGCTATACAGAGTGGCTAACCAAGTATCTTCAAAACGCAAGGCTAAACCACAGCCATACATGGGAACAAGAGGAAAAGTTAAGAAAACTAAGGACCGTGTAGGGGTGAGGGGGGGGGGGGGGGGGCAGTGTTTGTGGGTAGAGATGGACAGCCCCATTTTGGAGACCGCTTCTTTTGAATGGTCAAACCCAAAGTCGGATGCTATTTTTCCGCCTTGTGTTTATTCAGCCTTGCGCTGATCTGAGGCACTCACTGTGCATTGTGGTGTGTTGATGGTGCTCCTGAACTAAAATCTTATTTTCTTGTATTTATGTATGTAATTATATTATAATAATGTTTTCATTTTGGTTCCATTAAATGTGTACATTTGTTCAACTTTTTTTATTATTATTAAAGTTCGAGTCAACCACATATACAACTATGCACCTCAACTGTTGATTGGAGTTTGATTCAAATGTTTTTTCAATTTCTTCTAATAAATATGAGGGAACATATATTCACACATCGTATGCGATATAGTACATGGTTATATTGTAGGTTTTGGATTCATAGTACGATTTTATTTTTGTTCCACCAATCAGACAAATAATGTCACACATAAAAAAACTCCTCTAGCAAAGAATTGTCATTCAGAAATGTGCAAATAATTGACTTCAAATCTTTAGCTGGCCAGTTTAATTGGATAGCAGACAAAATTGATGCCAGCTTAATATTGAATATTTTGATTGAAACATTGTGTTGCACACATTTAACTGGAAGGCAAAATGTTTTCACAAGTATGCTAATTAGCTTTGCGAACCGTGCTAACTTGCTGTATTGTAGATTTTTGAGGCTGGTTTTACTCCCACATTAGAGGGTTCCTCTCTGCCTAATTACTACAAGTGACAGAGGCAACCCCGAAAGAACGAAAGACACTACATCTGTGGCTGGCCATATACACAAAACACTTCCAGGACTTCCCCCTATGGTGCCACATTTCCAAGCTAAGGGTTTCCTTCCAAAACCTAATTAAGAAGCTGTTGAAAGCAACTTAACCAGGGGATGGCATAAATATTAAGAGCAAGAGCAGAGTTAAAATTGGATTACTTCCCATTTCCACATTTCACATTACAACATTCAAACAGCATTTTTGCGAGAACCTAGATCCAGCACATTACTGGGTTATGGCACCTGAAAAAAGATATTGGGAAGTGCAAATGTCAATATTGCTAGCTCAATCAATATTTATCCACATGCATGTCAATATAGTTATTCTAAATTCTAAGACAGGGTTTTGTATTTGATATTTCTTGCTGGATGAATGTTGTCGGCCCTGCTGTGCACCACGCCAATTTGGCAAGGGTGTTTTTTTTGGGAGATGATACTTCATGTAAACAGCCTCAGGCCACATTGTTACAGGGATTAAGAAAAAAAAAGGTGACATTGTTGATCATTTCAAAGAAAAAAAAGAACACAAACTGAAATAATCAACACATTATAAAAAACCTAACAACAACAACCGCGACAGACAAATGGAGCGCTGGTGTTTGGCAGCTGAAAAGCACAGCGGAACATTCCATTCCGAGGTTAATTATTACATAAAGGTAAACCTGCGTTCTGACGGATAACAAAGGCCCCCCATTGTCTTCTAAAGGTTCGATGAAACCAGTCACACACGTATGCTATTATTTATTTCTGAATGACAACCCAAACCACCAATGACCACCAAGCTTCCCTTCCTCCTGTCAATAAATACAGACAGACAGACAGACAGACAGACAGACAGACAGACAGACAGACAGACAGACAGACAGACAGACAGACAGACAGACAGACAGACAGACAGACAGACAGACAGACAGACAGACAGACAGACAGACAGACAGACACATGAGCATATGTTTCTAATCCTGTACACAATCACTTGGACACAAGCACACCTTTCATGCACGCTCAACCAGATTCAGGTAAAGGGTATACGCTTGAAGAATGTTCTCATTAGTTACTCTCTAACTCATTATACTGCCTTCACACATAGAGTGTGTGCTCGATGGGTGTGTGTTTTTGTATGCATGTGTGTGGATGCTTTTGCTAAAATTCACGCGGGTGTAAAGTTACCACGACATGGGAAGGGATAATGAGCTCGTCAAGCCCGCGACGTGACAGACGCATATGTGTGTGTTTTTTAATTTCTTTCCACATTGACAAGACTGAACGAGGTGACAAGTGCCTGCCAAGAGTCTCAAGCACTCTCCCCCCTTGTATTTCAACTTTGTATTTGCTGGCATTGTGTGCAATTATGATCACGAGAGTGTCGAACCTGCAACTCTCTCCCCCTATTTAAAAATAATAATTCTATCCAACCACTGTTGGTTGCCGTCCAAGATAGAATACGCACAAAGACACGAACAGAGAGTGTGTTTAGCGCAGTTAGACATGGTATACATATAGGACGCTGATGTGGATAATTTAAATTTGACCTTCGGTGTTAAAATAGTCTTATAATGATCAATGTACACGTGGAAGATGGAAAGTGATGACGGAAGACACTTTAACTATTATAGCAACAAATTTGCTATAATATATTATATGACAGCCTTCTGTCTTTTACTATACATCAGTAGCAAACGTATGTTAGAAAACATTTTGACAGATGGATTGCTTACCTAATAATTATTTGATCACAATTACTGAACGCATTTGCTTGTTTGTTAATTCATTGTTTTTGTCTTTTCTATCCAGGATAAATTTGTTATCAGATATATGTGTACCTCAAATGGTGTGAAATGGAGAGACAGCTATTGGTGAGGGTGTTTGACTCCCAGGTCCTGGGTTCACATCTGATTGTTTACAGTCTTGCTGCAAGCAACCTTGAGCAAGATACCTCACTCTTGCCTGCTTAATATTAAAAAATGGTCAGTGTTTATTGCAATGGATCAACGCATCTCATTAAAGACGTTGGTAAGAAATAAATAGAAACAAACAGCATGTTCTCCAACATAAATGACATAATAGGTTGTTTGTATAAGTCATCCAAAAAAACCTGTATAAATGTTTGCTGGTAAAGAACAATACGTCACATTTGTCAAGGTACTGTCTTGCCAAACAAAACGATTGTTTTCCTTTCATTCTCAGAGGAAAATACAGCATATGAGGAGAGTTTCAGCATTAAAACGCGTTTATTGATCACATTTCTAGTGATAAATGTGCAATCTGATGTGAATCTATCGTTTAGTCGTTTAGTATGTTGGTTCAATCAACGTTTTCTATTGTTGCCATCGTGATTCATCTGCTGATATCCCTGAAACCACTCCGCTTGCCCGTTTGAATCAATGACTTTGTGTTGTGTATAGTCATCTGAGCTGTTTTGTTGAGTGCTATTTTATTTAACAGATGTTGTTCTTTCAAATAATACATTTTGTGTGACCCAGGACATTAATTCATCTTTGGGATGGACTAGGCCATGGGTTTCTTTGTGGAGCAACCCGGATTGTACGCTTTTCTCCTGCTTGAAAATCAATTCCAAACCTTAATTTTATGTATAAATTTTGAGTATCCACTTTAAATGTTTTGGAAGTTTGAATGAAATCAATTAATGCTGAACTGTCCTACAATGTTGCCTTTTCGACTGAGAATATAACGAATGTCATCCATTAATCTTGCAGATACATACGTCATATACTGCGGTTTCGTCAAACAGTCAAAAGGGGAGCTGTTCCAGCAAACGATATGGGTCGTTTTTGGACGACCTATTCAAATGACCTATTCTGTCGTTTATGTTTGAGATCAGGTTGGCAACAGCTACTTTTCTGCTGGGTCAGAATGACCCGGCATATTTAGGCCAAAAAATAACCTATATACAGCCAGAAACTCACAGGCTTGCTGCTTGCTGCATGGAAACGTGGGGGGGGGGGGGGGGAGAAACTGGGCTACAGGCACATGGTGTCACACCTGTTGAAGCATGTAAGGCTACGCCCTGGCCCTCTGAATGAGTCTGGAGAGTTTTTGTGTCACTGCACTCTATCATCTGAAATCATCACATGAAATAGGCCTTCCCCACCCACGTGGAAAGCATCCTCGACACGTTAACTCCTTGTGAGAAAACCCAGCATAGTGTTGGAGAGTGAAGTCCACAGCTAGGCTGTAAAACAGCTCCTCGGGCAAAGATTACAACAGATACAGGGTGAAATAGGAAATGACAGATCCCTGCCTGCACATCAGAGAAGCCCATTGTGTTGGCTCAATGTCGTGTAGGCGAACAGCATCTTTTTTCTATTTTTTTCCATCCCCAGATGCGCGTGCTTGTGAGTGTGTGTGTGTGTGTGTGTGTGTGTGTGTGTGTGTGTGTGTGTGTGTGTGTGTGTGTGTGTGTGTGTGTGTGTGTGTGTGTGTGTGTGTGTGTGTGTGTGTGTGTGTGTGTGTGTGTGTGTGTGTGTGCACGTGTGTGCGTGTGGGTGTTATATAGGGCATGTGGGATGATGAAAGAGATGGTCTATGTTCCTTGGCTTTCATCTTTGATAGACTGCTATATTCATAGTAAATAAGACCAGTGTGGTAATACAGCGCAGTAATGAAGCCCTTTTGACAATGCCGCGTCCTCGGGAGAAGTGGGGTATTGAACCGGTAGCCCTCTGGGTGTCGTGGTCTACTCATTGAGACACACACGCTGCCCGCATAATATGCAAACCAGTTAACGGAAATGTGTACAGTAAGAGGATGTTTAGTTTAGTTGGGAAAGCAGAATGAAGCACATGAGATGAGACAGCACTCTCTCTCGCTGTGAAAGCAGCAATCATTTCTTTGATTTATTTTGAGGTTTATTATTGGTATTCGTCTATAATCTGAAAGTTATTTTATTTAATTTGTTTTCTTTTCTCCACCTGTCCACCAGATGTGCTCAGACCATTCCCCACCCCTGTACTTCCTGTACTTCCACCTGTCCCTCATTTCCCCATAAGTTTCTCTCATTATAAACCTATTCACTTCCTACGTTTCTACGCGGGTTCGTGTCCCTTTGTCCTGTGGTTCTGTAGTTGTTGGGGGTACTTATTTGTACTTGTTTTCTGCCAGTTCGTGGAACTGAGATTTTTAAGTTGTCTTTACGAAGAGCAATTTAGTTACGTTTCCTGAGTACTCGTCTGGATTCGGATCGTATCCCTTTTGTTCCTGCTACCCCACCAGCACTAGTCCTGACAGTGTTCCCAACTGTACCACTTTTGGAGAATTGTCACGTTGTAATGCACAGACTTTTCCTTGATTCATACTACGTCAAAACTCAGAATTCTTATATAATTCAATGATTTAGGATTTTTTTTAATATTAATCTTAGCCCACAGTCAATCTAAATTTAGAAAATGGCTTCAGTCTAGATAGCTGCCACTCTCTCTCCTCTCTCTCTCTCGCTCTCTGCTCTCGCTCTCGCTCTCTCTCTCTCTCTCTCTCTCTCTCTCTCTCTCTATAGAGCTGCACCAAAATAATAAATGTCTGCTTCATTTTGTGCGCTTTCTCCGGGCTGCAGCTGTGGTGCCCTGGCCAAACAAAAGAGCATCTCATCTCCTGAAGCTGGCAGAGATGAATCTGTCTTCTCCTGTTTACATCAACAAAAAGATTAGCAGATTTTTACACACACAAACACCCCCCCACCACCCACACACACACACACACACACACACACACACACACACACACACACACACACACACACACACACACACACACCACACACACACACACACACACACACACACACACACACACACACCCTCACACAACAGTCTTTGTTACTAAGGACTTAAGACAAGTAGTAGAGGGGTATTTGGACAGAGAGAGGGGGGGAGATAGGGGGAAAGAGAGGGGGAGAGAGAGGCAGAGGGGGTAGTTTTTTTTCTGGAGGTTGTCAAAAAGTATAAACAGACGGCTTGCTTCTCCGACCAGGGGTGTTTGTATTTTGACAATGTGTGGTAACAAGTGGATAGTTGGACACACAGAAAAATACACACACACACGCACGCACGCACACACACACGCACGCCAACAGAAGAAAGGAAAAGATGATGCGGTCTAGTGCTCACCAGGCGATTGTCATAGTCAGACACAACAGGGAGCGGCAATGATACTTCTCTCTCCTCTCCCTATCTCCATCTGTCTGTCTGTCTGGCTCTGTGTCTCTCGGTCTGTCTGTCTCATTGTCTCTCATTCTATCTTTGTCTGTCACTCTGTCACCCTCACTCTCGCTTTCGCTCTCTCTGTCTCTCTCTCTCGCTTTCGCTCTCCCTGTCTCTCTCTCGCTTTTGCTCTCTCTGTCTCTCTCTCGCTTTCGCTCTCTCTGTCTCTCTCTCGCTCGCTTTCAGTCTCTCTGTCTCTCTCTCGCTTTCGCTCTCTCTGTCTCTCTCTCGCTTTCGCTCTCTCTGTCTCTCTCTCGCTTTCCCTCTCTCTGTCTCTCTCTCGCTTTCGCTCTCTCTGTCTCTCTCTCCCTCTCCCACTCACCTTCTGTCTTCACTTTCTCAGCTCTGAGGTGCAAGTCATTGCTTTTCATTTTGAAGAATTTGTTTCTTTGCTCATTTATTATCAGACGTGATATAGAAGGCTTTTTCTGTATTTCCAACATGTCCGCCTATCTCTTTAAAAATGTATAAAAGAGGGAAAATTAGGGGCAAATTGAAGAGCTGGTTCTATTTTGGAGTCTATTTAAATGTGCACCTGAATCAAACAGCATGTATGACTTAAACACTATATGGTAATTAACCGTTACCTGTTCTGATAATTAGAATACAGCTGTGTGCATTGTTCGCTTCGGTAATTGTACTTCATAGCAGATGTATAGAATCTCTATATGTATATAGTTCCAAGTACACATCCATATAATAATAATATTTTTTAATAATAATATAATCTATACATATAATCTTCCCTCTTGTTTCCTATGTTTCATGTTTCCTACCTATGGCTCTGCCATGGTAACTTCCCACAGTCTCCGCACATTCATCAACTTTTCTTTAAAATACTTTTTAATGTGTTTTAGTATTTGCGTTCCAAAGTCAATCTGAGAGCCGGCCGTGCTTGCGTACGGATTAGTGGAGGAGTTGACCTAATGATGACAGAGCTGTTGGGGTGGTCCCGCTAATGGCGCCCGTGCCTGAGGAGACCCCAGCCTGGAGAGGGGATGCTCCACGAACCCTTGAGATGACGAGAACAAACACCGGTTGACCTCGACCCCTGATGGCTTGGTCTGTCTTGTTTTGTGTTTCTCTCACATGGTTCTACTACAGGGTAGCACCACATGCCTCTGACATCATGTGACATCTTACTGTCCTAGTCTGTCTCTTCTCACCCCCCTCTGTGCGTGTGTGCGTCTCTCTCTCTCTCTCTCTCTCTCTCTCTCTCTCTCTCTCTCTCTCTCTCTCTCTCTCTCTCTCTCTCTCTCTCTCTCTCTCTCTCTCTCTCTCTCTCTCTCTCTCTCTCTCTCTCTCTCTCTCTCTCTCTCTCTCTCTCTCTCTCTCTCTCTCTCTCTCTCTCTCTCTCTCTCTCTCTCAGCACAAAAAGTGACTTTTCCTGTGTTGTTCTTTTGTGACACTGCTAAGATTTTTTTTTCACTACCTGTCATGGTAGTGACAGGTAGTGAACACCAGCAAACACACACACAGAACATTCACATTATTGGCAAGACGCAGATGAAAATACATGTCAGTACGCGCATTGAAGCACACGTCACATTGTATGCAGTATCACAGCAGTTTCCCAGTCACCTGGGATACTCTCCTTCACTACAACCATACTTCCAAAAGAGCGCACATTCTGTCTAAGTTGAATCCTGTGGGCAACCATTTCAGGAACCGTCCCATTTCTAGATGCATGTTGAATATAGAAAGCAACGTGTGTGTGTGTGTGGGGTGTGTGTGTGTGTTTTTGTGTTTAATGTGGGTTATGCTGATATGCGGTGAAGGAGGATTCAGTTAAGCTTTGTTTCAGGGTGAATTGTGAGGAAAAGTATACGTTGGCTTTTGCAAGTGTGTGCGTGTGTGTGTGCACGTGTGTCTCGATGCCTGAGAAAACCGAGTCAAAGAGTTCGTCAGGTGTGCGTGTGTACATGTGTTTGGTGGGGGCTGGGTTTGACTTCCTTTTCGCACCATCAAAAAAAGGAAAGTGGGTTTGTTAAGCAGGCCAACATCGACAGGTCTGTGTGTGTGCTATATGTGTGTGTGTGTGTTCTGTGTATGTGTCTATGTTCTGTGCATGTGTGTATGTACATTTGCGTGTGTGTGTGAGCCCGGGGGCTAGAGACAGGGGGCTAGAGTGTACTGTGACAAGGCTCATTACTGGGGAATCTCTCCCGGTTCTGGCCAGGCTGGGCTGTCTACAACGCCCGGCGCGGTGCCTCTCTCTGTCAGACGCCGCTAATTACACTCTCTAAGTGCCGCTTCGTGCAAGCAATCACCCGGCCGCTCTTTGCATATGCAAATATGACAGACCCGATCATTAGCTTCTATATCTCACACACACTCTAATTGTTATTGTAAAAACGGCTGCACAGAGCCAAGGGCAAACGGGTGTAGCATATATTCTCTCTCTCTCTCCCTTCCCCTTTAACTCCCTCTCTCTCTGCCTTGCTCTCTCTCTCTCTCTCTCTCTCTCTCTCTCTCTCTCTCTCTCTCTCTCTCTCTCTCTCTCTCTCTCTCTCTCTCTCTCTCTCTCTCTCTCTCTCTCTCTCTCTCTCTCGAGCACCCCTCACCTTCACTCTATCACGGGCTGTCATCTGCGGTTTCAATACATTTTTATGAGGCCCTCTAAACAGGGGCATGTGGTTGAATGTCATGGCGGTATAATGGGCTAACAAACCCTCCCCGACTGACATTGTGTCATCAAAGCAGAGGAGAGGAGTAATGGAGGAGCACTCGCTGGACGAGGTACTAATTGGGCGGGAAAACAGAGACCGGTTAGGCGGAACAACTGTCCCATCGTCGCGGCGGGAAAAGGCGGCGGATGGGACCTCGAATAAAACAACGCAAAGGGAAGGAAGTGGCCACAAAAAAAAAAGTACAACACGCTTGCATGCACACAAACACACACACACACACACACACACACACACACACACACACACACACACACACACACACACACACACACACACACACACACACACACACACACACACACACACACACACACACACATTCACATACACATACACACACTCTCCTACTACATGCTGTGCCATATAGCTCATCATCCACGGCGATGCTTTCTTGATCTTTCACAAAATAACAAGGAGTTTTGATCATTAGTACAAAGATACGGAGAAACTTTATTTCGGAACTTTACTGTCCTAGAGCATTTTTTTTTCTTTTGCGTTTTCATCTTTTCGTTTTTTCTTCCTGCTTATTTGTCCTTGACCAGAAAGTTAAAGATGGGGGAAGTGGAACGCTCAGGTCAGCTCTTTTACATTGCACCTGGCCAACTCTCCGGAAAAACCCCACACACATATCACACGCGTACATACACTCACACACACACACACACACACACACATGCACACGGGCGCCTATACAACCCGGTATAGTCAAAGAAAGAATTACACACTGCTCTGACAAGAGTGATAAATCGTACAACTATGGGAAAGTTCTCTGGTAATTGCTCCCCCTAGCCCATCGGTTTAGGTGTAGTGGTGAAGTATAGCACATCTTTGTAGCATGCGCTTTTTTACATAAACGCGTCTTACATTATTGACAGTGAAAGTCAGTGAAAATCGGCGCCAGAGGACTTAGAACGAGGGCTTTCGAGAATTTTTGGCTGAGTCTCACTACAGCTACATGCTCTTCCTGAGCGCTAGTTAGCGTTAGCCATGCTCGAATAATGCCCTCCTCCAGCCCATTCTCAGCTGTGCAGCTTCAGGGAATTGTCCTCCCCTTGACCAGAGGCCTTGATATATGGAGTCCTTTTACTGGGTGTTCAGCGGGTATTACTCTCCCTGAGACTGTTGGGAGAGAGAGAAAAAGAGAGAGGTTTAGCCATCAATACTCACACTTGCTGAGGAGGGGCTTAGCATGGCGTGAGCGGCAATAAAGATCTTGCAAGGGTTGACACAGTGGCTGTCAAATAAGTACATTACTTCTCTTTATTTACGTTAGCGCCAGGGTGCACAAATTACGCACACACACCTACAGCCTCTCTTTGACTGCATTTAGCACGCAAATCTGGCTTTTTGTGATGGTCAAATGTATCAATCTGCTTGCCGGCAATATAGTCTGTTCTGTGAATAGTCCAACCTTAGTTCCTGCAAGGTCTCGCTTCTTTTCATAGGATATAGCCATCATAGCCTTTTATTTGTGTTTTAAAGTAAAAAATCTAGCATGCAGCCAACATTTTTATTTTGCACCTACGGGAAAAAAAAATAATCTGTATGCTATCTTCCACTTACTTTCAAGATGGTGTTGGTTTCACATATTTATAAGGTAGATTTTCAGCAATTATTTCCCGCACCGGGAGTGTAGATTTCTCAAAGAGGTTTTTATTACACAGAAAATAATAAGTGTACAAAATGGATTATGGGATGCAACAGAATACATGGGACTTTCATATCCATTTATTTTCCGTATGGCTAAAAGGAATTGTGTTTCTGTGTTCCCGTTACAAATCAGTTCATCCTTAAAATATTGAATCAGTGGCATATAAAATGAAATCCAATAGAAGGAATACTAAGCAGAACTATGCTTCAACTCGTGAAAAGAGGATGAATACTTTATTTTCACATTGTGTTGTAATCAGGGTCATTTTATGCAAATGACATACAAATGTACCTTATGCATTCCTTACAAACAAGACCATTTCCTTTACTAAGATTTCATTTTTTTCACCATGCCTCTCCATGATTGTGTAATGGATGTTTGATTCATGGCCGATTATTTTCCAATCAATCACTACAATAACACAAACCTGGGAAGAATGATGATCAAGTCCTTTTTCATTCACTTAATTAATTTAGTAGATATTTCACCTGTATCGATTTTATGTCCATGCTGTTGTTGCTGCAAAGTATGTAGCCTAACAATGACACACAAACAAAACAAATACGTTTGTTTGTTGCTACTTTAGGTAAAGCTGCTCTCTTTAGAGTGCCTCTTTCTATAGCAGAAACACACACACACACACACACACACACACACACACACACACACACACACACACACACACACACACACACACACACACACACACACACACACACACACACACACACACACACACACACACACACACACACACACACACACAACTCTTTCTACACCCAGGCCAATTTATGGCCCAGTGGATCTCCAGATTGTGTTAGAAGTAGAGTCCAGTTGGCGTGTCTCCAAACCTCTATTGAGTGCATTTCTTCTTCTCTGTTTTCTTTATCGTCCTATCAAGATATTTCCCTTGATGGCGAGGCCTGTTGCAGGTGGTCACAAAAAATAATCTATGTCTGGATAATGAACTTGCATGCTGAATTTTCCCTGCTCCCAATCCTCCCTGTCCCACTCTCTCTCTCACAGCCTGCTCCCCTTCTCTCTCACACCCTCTCTTTCGTCCAGAGTTGCTGTCCCTCTCCCTCCTTTGCCCCTCTCTCAGTCTCCCTCACTTGCTCGCTCTCTTCTTCCTTCCCTTCCTCCCTCTCTCGCTCCCACTTTTTCGTCATATCTCTCACTATTCCTCCCTCATCCTTGGCCACCATTACCCCTACCTTGCTCCCTGTCTCCATCCTTCCCTCTAATTCGCCCTCCCTCCCTCCCTCCCTCCCTCCCTCCCTCCCTCCCTCCCTTCCTTCTCTCCTTTCCACTGCCTCCCATCCCTTATTCTCTGACTCGTTCCATCTCTCCATCCCTCTCTCCCCTCTCGCCGTATAGCCTATAAACAATATTCCATTTAACGTGGATCCTGTCATGTTCAAGTTTGTCTATTCTCCCTTTTTTCGTTACGGTGTCTTTCCAATCTCCGGCAATATGAGCCCGACTCGGATGTGCTGTTTCCACCTTGCTCGAATAACAAACCAAATCTAGTGAAATCCATCCTGAAACCAAGACAAGGCCTGTTCTGTTATTTCTACACTTCCTGTTGCATGGCTATGGTATTTGGCCGGTTGCGACTTTCACATTTCAAAAGCAACTATCTCCAGACTTACATCTAATATCCGACTGACCTTTTAAACTTCTACGCTAGCCTCCTGTCAAACAACAAGCGCTCAACGTGACGCCTATCATTTAGGATTTATGTTTGACACGTTTACGCGCCACCCAGAGGACTCTATGAGAACACCCGAGACGTCCTCCATATATAAAGTCTGTCTGTGGTGTAAATGTCTACACTCGTTGACCGTGAAGTCCCCTCTGTACGCTCCCCTGGCTTTAAGCTTGGTGCGTTCAAAGAGCAATACTGGTCTGTCACCAATGTAAACAATGGCAGTATAGCACTTTTGTCTTTTGGGAATCAATATGCATTGGGCAGTACAAGGTTTGGTGGATCACATGACAGAGAATCACCAGAGAAGTACTTGACAAAATGTCTTATCGCTTAAAAGTGTTATTTGTGTTTACATTCACGATCGGAACGATCTTGTCACACTAAATGGTCTTGGGCAGAACAAAGTAATTTTGAACAGATGTTTTAGTGAGGCCGGTAGACTGAGGATGGTTTTATAACTCAGTATTGTCTGTTTGCTCAATGGAGAAATGATTTTTGATTCCTCTATGGAGGCATTTCTCAAATATGTTTTTCCTGATCGGACCGATACAAATTATAATCCACAAACAAGCTCTAAAATATTGTTGAAAGATTTGCAACAACACATTTAATCATTTCCAACACTCAATAAAACACTCGCCATAAACTCAGAATCAGATAAGAAAAGGTCTTTATCACCAGGTAAGCTTTCACATCAAATGGTTCTCACGAACATGGTATGGAGCGCAACAAATCAGGTTTAAGATTAGCATCTAAAGTCTGAGAACTGCTCAAATCTGGGTCACTTTTTTTTTTAAATAATAACAAATAAATAAATAAATACAAATAATATAATAATAAAAAAACAAAATAATCAATCTCTTCTTTCTATATTGACACACTTAAATCTGTTTGCTTTGCTTATTTGAATAATTGTACAAACTCAAATGCTCAAATCACCTTTCGGAATCAATCTTCATTGTTGAATGCACGTAAATTGCTTTGAACAAAAGTGTCAGCTAAATAAATCAAACGTAACGTCAACAGGGCGTTCCTTAGTTTCATAATTGTTTCCTTGTTTCATAATTCATATTGCTGGAAGCGGCGCTCTGTAACCATTCAAATGGCTATTAGAAGTTTACACAAACTCGGTCGGCTCTCGTAAACTATAAAAAAGGGTTTCAAGCCAAGACTGTGTGGACTGCCTCCTGTACAAATAAATGTATTAAAATCCCCCTCTGAAGGCTTCATCTACTCGCGCAGATTAGTTTGGCTTCCGCAGAATATCTCTATAAAATATCTACATAACGCAGCAGGAAAGAAGGTGTGAGTCCACCACCTTCAGTTGCTGGTTTACAGCCCAGTCTCTGTGCCTCTGGGGAGCCCAATAGGTTCTGCTATAACACAGGAGGATTGCTGGATGCCAGGCTCTGTGCCGTCTCAGAGGTTCTGCTGTAACGTAGTAAGACTGCTGGACCCCAGGCTCTGCTTTCACTCAGAGGCTCTGCTGTAACACAGTAGGACTTCGGGATCCCAGATTACCCTCTCCCTTACTCTGTGGCTGGGTCCTGAGTCAGGGTTTGAGGTCATCACCTGAAGGACGTTTTGTGTTTACAACTTATTGTGAAGATTAATGAATTTGTTTTGTGTGGAAAACGTGGTCTCTCCTTCAACTGACCCCAGCACTGGCAATTAACGTTGCTACAACGCACAAGCTGTTAGGCTGGAGAGTGTTTTAGAGTGTGTGTGTGTTTTAGAGTGTGTGTGTGTGTGTGTGTGTGTGTGTGTGTGTGTGTGTGTGTGTGTGTGTGTGTGTGTGTGTGTGTGTGTGTGTGTGTGTGTGTGTGTGTGTGTGTGTGTGTGCATGTGTGTGCATGTGTGTGTGTAAGAGAGCGTCCAGGCAATCCTTCCTTTTGTGTGTGGTGTTGTTCAATTCTGATTTAATTTAGATGACACCATTTTATTTAGGTATTTCTTTGCAGGGGTTGCCAGTAAACAGTTTGAGAGTGCAACTCCACGTACACTCTCAATGGTATCCCTTGCGTCTCAAGGAGGGTTATTTTCTCTCTGTCGCCGTTATGTTTGCCCCATACTGATACAGGCAGACTCAATGCTCAGATCCTTTTGAACACACACAAGTGTCATCAACGTGCACAACGGGGGAAACATCCCTCCTTTGTCTCCGAGCTCCGCTGTGTGGGGGCGTGGAGAGGCTGCGTCTCATGTCAAGCAGGTAGCCAGCGCTTGTTAAAAACGACAAAATAAAAGCGTTGGCTGTCGCTGGAACAAGACACCTTTTGGAGCTTGTAAGTTGGTGGTGCTGGTGGTGGGGTTTTAAGGGAAGTTAAAGGGGAAGCCGTCGAAAAAGAAGGAAATACAAGTAAAGGGAGGCCAGTGGAGAACCTACCATATACGTGTTATATTAAAGGTGACATATTATACCACCAGGTGTGGGTGTGATTAGCCGTTACAAGCCTCCTCTGACACAAGTCACAAGTTATCCGTGACCACCTGGATGTGTGCTGGATAGATCAGCCTACCAGCCTAACCAGTGGATTGTAGTAAATGTTGCTTATCTATCGGTCATAGATCTAGGTGGACACGCCCATTTGTGATGTCAGAAGAGGCAGATTTGCAAAAGGGCTAGTAACGGCTAATCACACCTGGTGGTATAATATGTCACCTTTAGTTGTTATTAAAAATGTAGGCTGTATTTGGAACAAGACACCTTTTGGATCATGTAAACTCAGTAGGTTGTCTTGGTGGAGGGTGAGGCTATCCATACTTTCTGTTTCCCTGCTTGTTTCAGGGTCAGATTGGCTGATGGAAGGTCACTTCAATTAGCTGAACCTGAAAGTATTTGGAAGGGCTGGAGAAACCAATTCTAACTCCATCCGAATGGGAATCAAGTTGGGGGATGGGGGAATTAAACTTGGATCTCCTGACTCCGGAAAAAGCAACGTCCAGCCCTTCTGAACAGGTGCTGCGGCCCCAAGATGGTTGTATTCTGTTGAATAGTAAGTGTTATCTTGCCCAGTGATCAATAGCTTCATCTGGATAGCTTATTAACGGTGGCTGATGACTGCTGGAAACTTTCTGAGGGTTTAATTGGATGTCAGTGGGAAGAATGGGGCTTTAAATGTCTAGATCTCTGATAGAGTATATCGGTCTGGAAATGGCTAAGACAATCTCATTAATCTGAATATCTGTTATAGGGCTTTATTTTACAATGTATTAAGATGATGGATGCTGTGTAAAGCCGTTCAAGCTTACAGGATGCTTTAATTTCCAAAACATTGCTTCAATGAATACCTCTGAAAATTGTCCCTGATAACTCAATCAATCGATACACAAAAGTTGTTCAATACAGATTTAGTGTGATGGATTTTATTTCATTATACCGCCCAATCAAATAAAACTTGTTGTAATGATGGTCTTACAAATAATCTTTTGCCTGTAGGCAAAGATTTCAATGTTTACACATTATTTTATTGATTATTTATTTGATTATATCAAAATAAAAAATAAAATCCAAATATAAAAAAAAAACATTCTATCGAAGCACATTTTGTGTCAAATTTGTATTTGACCCCAAATAAAAATAGCAATCATTACATTTGCATGATGTGCCTCAATCAACTCACTTATCTTATGAAGAAGTAACACGGGCGCGTGTACATGTCCAGTGCGTAAATCCTGCGCGCGTAAACGATTCCTTTTCTCTCCGTCCTCCTTGCGTGGCGGTTAGAGAACGGCACTGAGCAGAGTCGCGCGCACTCGAGCAATAAGGAGGTATTTTTTTCGCGCGTCAGGGCACGCGCATCACCGGGCAGTGCGTTGCTCGAGACGGCGGAGGAGAGGAGACGAGACGAGAAGAGCAAGAGAACACGAAGCCAAAGTTCTGCCGCGTCCATCGAAAGAAAAAAGATGCTTCCTTTAAAAATCCACGGAGCTGCGTTTATCTTGTAGAACAGTTTGGAGCGAAGGTGGATACAAAGTGTGCCGATGGATATTCACTAAAAAAAAACACTATTCCAGTATACCCTAGTGAGGTGGAGCGCTTGATTGTGCAGCCGAATGAACGCACCAGGCATGATCTGGACTGTCTTTTTCCTCCTTTTGCTGTCCGCTGCTTTCGGGAAAGACACCGAGCGGGTGCCTTTCTTCCAGGGGCATGTGTTTGAGAACTCTGCCCCGGGATCCCGGGTCAACGGGCTGAGCGTCCCGCTGCACCGGTTTGGCTCCCAGGGATGGTGCGGCTCTGGCTCTAGCTCCGGCTCTGGAGCGCTTGCTGCCGTGGAGGCGCCGCGCTTCAAACTCCTCGGCGACGGCAGCGAGAGATTCCGCGTCGTGGCCCACCACAAACGAGGTCATCTCTTGCTGAAGACGTGGGTCGCGTTGGACCGGGAGGAGCGCGCTGAGTACTCGCTGGTTCTGGGGCTCCTCGGCTGCGGGGGGCACGGCGCGGGGCTGCAGGAGGGGGACTCCTTGGTACGGTTTGCCCGGGTGGCTGCGCTCCAAGTGGAAGTTTTGGACACCAACGACCACGAGCCCACGTTCGTCGGCGCGGACGTGCGGCTGAGTGTGGACGACGCCACGGCTCTGCGCACCGTAGTGCACACCGTGACCGCGAGGGACCGCGACAGCGGCTCCAACGCGGACATCAAATACTTCGCGGTTCCGAAAAACGGGAGTTTTTACGTGGTGCCCAAAACCGGAGACGTACTTCTGGTGGACTCGATCCTGGGGCTGACGAGTCCGGTGAAGTTCACAGTGTTTGCCCGTGACCACGGATGGCCTCCCCGCACGAGTCGAGGTATAACCATAGAGATGACCCCCCGGCGATGGCCCGCGTGTCCCCCCTCTCACTGTCCCCCGGCTACAACACACTCACCCGGCCAGGGGGCCCCTCGGAGAGCGTCCCGGTCAGTGTTGGAATCGGACGATCCGGTGTTGATTAACGTGTCCGAAGACGCGGGGATCGGGTCGGTGGTGATGAACCTTAACCCGGTGCGGTTTCAGTCCCCCACCTTTGAGCTGGTGGACTCGGACACCGAGAGCTCACTGGTAAGTGTGAGCCGGGATACCGGAGATATCGTGATATCGCGGAAGCTGGACCGGGAGACCAACCCTCTTGTGGAGATCACGGTGAAAGTTCAGGATAAAAGAGGTGCGTAAACACGATTCTCCATCGGAAAGTTTGGCGCGTTCGTGGCTGCAACTTGTCCTGCTCACTTTCGATGTGCCCCGGGACTTCATTGAGTTCCGCTTGTCATTGCATCTCTGCTTTGTTCGGAGCCTTTCCCTTGCCATATGGAAGGGATGTGTGCACCCTTTTTTTTTTACACACAACTGTTGGATGCGATGGTTGCTGTGAATAGGTCAGGTGGTGGTCGGTCGCGTTAGCGTTTGAGTGGCCCTGTGCCATTCAACCCATGATGTAAATGGAGCGAACATGATGGATGGCATTCGTGTGCATTAACCGTGTGTATGATCGTTTTCACAGTTTCTGCTGCTGCTGGCGGCCTGTGTGTGTGTGTGTGTGTGTGTGTGTGTGTGTGTGTGTGTGTGTGTGTGTGTGTGTGTGTGTGTGTGTGTGTGTGTGTGTGTGTGTGTGTGTGTGTGTGTGTGTGTGTGTGTGTGTGTGTGTGTGTGTGTGTGTGTGACTGTTGTGTCTGAGAGAGTGGGTGAAGTAGGCTACTGAAGGCACTGGAGGTGTGATCACGACCAATGTTTCTCTATTAATTTTGTGCAAAAAATATTGTGTTACACTTTCATCTATTAACACGTTCAGTGAGATCAAAAAGGCACTGTCTTATGCAGATAGTTGGACATGTGTGCGCATTATAACACTCTGTGTGTGGCTGTCTTGGTGATTTTCAGTAACAGATAGGCCCGCCGCCCTACCACAAACATACCGTCCGTATATGTCCCAAAAGCGCACTCGTTTTGAAACCAGATTATCTTTACTTTGGTTATGTGCGACCCAATTAAGAATCCAGGGGATAAGGCGCAGTGGATTCATGTGATTAATATGATCGTTTCACGGGAAGAAGTGCAATTGCCTCGACTTGGTTTCATCATATGGCTTAAACACCTCGGCCTATAGGCTCCCAACTACAGATCAAATGCAGACATTGTCATCTGTAGATATGCAGCTGTGGGCCATGTTTTACAATAGACTCTGGCTTGCGGGAATGTTTTTGAGGGAGATGAAGCAGCAGCATATGTGGGAGGATTAGGCTCCTCTCGCCGTGTTGTAACCGGCAGAAGGGGTGTTTAATTTCGGTTAGGAGCTCAGCAGGGGCCATCGGTCGCTTGAACGTGGCATCAGTTCGCGTTGTCTGCGGAGTTCTCGCTAGAAGGCTTTTAATCCGGTGTGAGAGGCGAGTACCACTACCGCGACCTCTCCCCATCTGCTCGTATTATCCCCGTAATCCTAGAGCTTTCTCTCTCTAGCACCCCCTTTCTTCATCTTGTGTGATTTCTTTTTTCCCCCTTTCGTGTCAACCCCCGCCCCACCCCACCATAATCTCTCATCTTCCCAATCCTTCAATTTCTAACTTGCACTATCCAGTGCTTTAGAGTGAAAAAGTTAAGCAGGAAGGAAGGGAGAGAGATTGAGCCCCTCTAAGAAGTCTAAGGGTTCGGGAGAATGCATTTCTCGCAGCCATCTGTTGTTTCAAAACTTTTCCACTTGTTATGTGATATGCTGTTGAGGAATGACAACGCAATCAATTTCATAACCAAATTCCAAGATTGATTTTGATCGTCAGAACTAACTGATAGCCTACATTTTTAATAAATTCCTGCACATGGCCCATGGCATTGTGATTGTTTCGCTAGTATTACATTGATATTGATATAGTAGGTTGTTTTCCCAGCTCCTATATCCATATGCATTCAAGTTGGGCTGTTTTCCAGCTTAGTTTGACACATGAGTGGATATCAAACACCAACAAATTTCCCTGGGGGAACGCTTCATTCCTCTCTCAATTTTGTTTTTATTAATCGATCAACCTTTAAAGGCTCTTATTTTGTTAGGCTACATGTTTCATCATTTAATAATGTAGATGAGAAGCGTAGACGCATAGACGAGCAGGCGGTATTGCTGCACGGCAAGGCAAACGAGACGCCTCGTAATTAACAAGCACATTAAGTATCGTCTGGGGGACGTAAAGCGCTTCCAGTGCCTTGAGAAGTGCGGTGTAAATGCCATGAATTATTATGTATGGTTGGCATTAACCACATAAAAACATAAGCGCAGATGCAGCCCTATAATGGGCTTCCTGTTCAAACAGGAGGTCAGTGTCTGGGTAAATTTAGCAGACATGGGCGGAGTGTTTGTGGAGGGATCGGGTCCTTGGGAATAGATTTGTGATCACCGGAGTACTTAGGGAAAGCCCCTCCTCTCCTCCCATGCTGTGATCAATATTATTGGCCGGTCGGCCTACTATGGGCCGCCCACGCACACTGACCTCATCACAGGCACCTTCATGTTTTAGGGTGAACGAGCCATCGCCGTGCAAGCATGAGTGTTTCTGTTTCAGTGTTTGTTGTGGAACTGAGTGAGCATGAGACAGCACATGAGAGAGTGTGTGTGTGTGTGTGTGTGTGTGTGTGTGTGTGTGTGTGTGTGTGTGTGTGTGTGTGTGTGTGTGTGTGTGTGTGTGTGTGTGTGTGTGTGTGTGTGTGGAGATGTGTGTGATTTCATGCTGCACATGATTCTGGTTAATGAGTAGCAGCTGTTTTTAATCAAGAATTAGCACAGTGTCAGTGTGGGCACTCATGCACACGCACACGCACAGATCTAGACCAATAGGTTGTAATGTATGATTACCGCCATGTGCTATTGTACTGGGAATGTACCTTTTTGGTTTAATTTAATGTGACTCACACACACACACACACACACACACACACACACACACACACACACACACACACACACACACACACACACACACACACACACACACTTTCACATCCATACATCAATTAAAAACAATTTGGGCCCATTTCAGGCTCCAGAGTTTGTCTGCGCGGAGCAGGGCCACCCTTGGCTTCCCATTCAGACAGCTGGCAGGGGTGGGGGTGGGTGGGGGATAGGGGGTACTTTAGCTGCTTGAAGTAATTTCTCTTTAGTTTATCAAGATTAAGTGGAGTCTGCAGATCATTTGTTCTTTTAAGAGCCTAAATAGCACATTGTTATTTGGTGCAACACAAACACACGCACACAGACACACACACACCACACAGACACACACTAACACACACACACACACACACACACACACACACACACACACACACACACACACACACACACACACACACACACACACACACACACACACACACACACACACACACACACACACACACACACAACACACATTCATATACATACACATACACTACAGAGACACACAGATGCCCTTCTTACACATGCATGATTTGCCTTGTGGACCCAGGCAGAATTTGTGTGAAACATACTCAGCATGCACACAGCTAGACTTTGGTAATACCCTCTAAATAGTATGTATTTTTGGCTCTTCCCTAACGTGCGCCATCAGTAAGCTCACAATGGGGATCTCAACATCACTATCTTTCATCACCAACTCTGTATTTGTTTTAATCCCAAAATCCAGATCTTGACCTTTCCTGGACATGTGTTGTGTAATTACTGGTTTTGCTTGTACTTTTTTGGTATAATTCTCTGCTGATGCAGATGACTTTGCCGATGCTGTAAACCCCTGAGTGACTTTTGAGATCGCCTGATCTCCTATGAATTGTATAGACATGCATGGAACCTATACCTCACTGCACTGTTGCACCTGTTTTACAGAGGCTGAGACGTTGTGACTGTATCTAGTCTGAGTTTATGGATTACGTCACAAGCACTCAGGTTCCAAATCCTAGCCAAGAAGTAGACGTTGTGAATGTTGAATTATTATTCTTTTCCTAACGGACATCATTTTCAGAGTAAGAAGTAATACATTAAAGACGAGAGGTTTGCTGTTTCACTGAAATAAATTCTGTGAAGATATAAAAATAGTTGGATACACATACACACATACACTAACACAGACACAGACACAGACGCACACACACACACACACACACACACACACACACACACACACACACACACACACACACACACACACACACACACACACACACACACACACACACACACACACACACACACACACACATTCTTTTTTGGGTCAAAAATATTAATTTCATTTTCAACTCTGAATGATATCACCATAAGTCTTCTGGTGGAAATACATTTTTATACAATCTCTCATCTATCTTCTGGAGTGATAAATTATTTTTTGTCTGTCTGTCTGCCCCGGCGACATCTATACATTATCCCGCAAATTACATGGCTACTTGCCAAAACGAAAAAATAACAAAGTAACTCAAATAAATTAAAATTTATTTGTTACCAGCATTCGTAGTGTCAGCAGAGAAATAGTCTGCCAAAGACTTTGACGTCGCTTAGCAACCGAGTACGCTTGGGTTGATAATTTACCAGACTATTTGTGGAGTGATACGAAAGACGGCAAAAAAATCTGCTTTCTTTGACAGCGGTCATTATACGCTTAGCAACGGTGAAATGAACGCTCCGTTCATTTGCATGGGCCTTACTGACTTCCGGCCGTATATTATTTTTTCCGATAATTGACCATTGTCAAGAATATAATGAGCACTGTCAAGGAAAGTGGATCTTTTGCCTCTTATGGGCTCTATGCACAACTTCACTACTTCCTGGACTTAGTGCTGCTCCTTTATTTCCTGTCTTACATTACTGGACAAACTGATTAATCCAGGTGTGTCTGAGTAGTCCCAATGGTCAGACACACCTGGATTAATCAGTTTATCCAATAATGTAAGACAGGAAATAAAGGAGCAGCATTAAGTTCAGGAAGTAGTGGAGCTGTGCAAAGAGCCCATTCACGTCTTTGGTATCAGTCCGGTAACTTATCAACCCCAGCGTATTCAGTTGCTAAGCGATGTCAACGTCTTTGGCGAGTAGCCGCTTCATGTCGGTGTCCTGTTCGCCTTGTCGGGGCTTATTTTTTCCGATAGTGACCGGTGTTCTATACATTATCCCTTACATATATCACCATCATAAGATAGCCCATGTCACATCAGAAGTGTTTATTTTGTAGGTGAAATTATAAAAAAAGAAATAATTATTACACAATTATTACTCTGCCATTGTTAAAAATGTCTCAGAGACAATTCTTCAACAGATTATCAATTAAATTATATTCCTCTAGTGCAGAATTATCTTCAGTGCAGCTGGGAAAGGCTGACATCCAAATCACAGTGTTAGCAATTAGCATGGATATACATTTGCAAATGCGGATGTCATCCAGATTGTGGCTTGGACAAATCGCTTGGAACAATTTGAGAATCAATTCCCTTTAATACAGTTTGCATTGCAAGTTTATATATATGGTTAGGGACTTACTAACTAGCTTACAAAGTATTCTGCACCACACAGAAATACCGACCAATATAAAGGAACCGTCAATGCATCTCAATTTAAGTGGTTAAACGTATCACACGCATAGCCCTCCTAATGGGTGTCTTGACTTGTTTTACAGTCCGGCCCCCCCTCTTCATCTCCTCAAAGCCACGAGGTGGGTGTGGCGGGAAGAGCTAAGTATGCCAGTTCCAGCTCCAGAAGGCCTCTCTCTTTCACGATGCAACCTTATTAACTTTAAACATCAAAAAATCCAATTCTCATTAAGGGAGAGGGTGCGTTTAATGCCCTTCTCTCACACATCACTCACCCGCCTCGCTGGCAAGAATCAGTGACACTGCCGATATTGCAGACTACAGTTCCCAAGTTGATGGGACGAGCAGTAGCCCTGGGCGTTGCTAGACGTGAAGCTCTGTTGGTGCGTGGCGACTCTGTCATCGCTCACGTCTCAGTCTCAAGTTTAAATTCAGTAGGGGTGTTATAGTGGGGGGGGGATCACTAACTGAGAGGTTATAGATGTTTTGCTGCTCTTCCTCTCAAAGCCTGGGGGCAGAGCACCTTTTAAATGACAATGTGCGCTGCATGTGGATAGGCGGTGTTTTGAGGGGTTGCTCCAGTTATTGCTGTCCATCGATTGATATCGAAAGGACTGTGGTGGTGTTTACTGTGCATTTTGCATCAGTATTGTAGTGCATATATGTGAATTTACTTCCATTATCAAATGCAGTATGTCCCCAAAGATTTTCTCCTTTAGCTCACTTTGAATTGAGTTTCCCTTTGTTGCGCACAACCCCCCCAAAAAAAGAATATATAGGCGGTGTGCTGTAGACTATACGACGTCATCTGTCTTGGAGCAGACATCACCATGATGATCTCTTGTCAGGTATCTGTAAAATATGTCGCACACTCTTAACTCTGTCTCGATGTCAAATTCCGATCAATAATCATTCACATTTTCAGCACGCAATTGATGATGGATTTGTAAAAGCCAGCCGTGAGCGAGGGGGTGCTCAGGAATCAAGTTCCCAATTGGGCATCACTGTTCTGGAAGTGAGAGTCCAGACGATGCCAGATTGCGCTCCCACCAACTCAGACCTCAGGTTTAAGTTTGGCTTCATCTCCAGTTTTTTTTTGTACTTTCTGGAAAATGAGGCTGCTCTTCGATTAGGCAGAGCAATCATAAGCCAGAGGTGGCTCGACTGGTTGAGTTTCAGTCTCCTACCTTTTGAACAGATAAGGAAGCGATACTGTGGATCCTGGCATACTCACATTCTGCATCTCAAGCCTGTTCTGGACCCATCTGAATAGGCCTGGAAAGGCCAGAGAAATTTTTAATGTGGAGAGGTCAAAAAAAATGTTTTGTATTTTTCTAACTGATTCAAATTCCTTGGTTGCCTGTTGACTACAATTGAAATGGGAAAGACATCAAGTGAGTGTTGATTGAAAAGGCCAAACGAATAAATCATCATCCAATAAACAATTGTTACATTCAATGCTAATTGTAAAGGACTACTTTCCAACATAATCAGCGTAATTAAGTTTAGTTTAAAATTTGTCATGAGGAAAAGCTAGCTTCACCTTGTTATGTATTGGAAAGTTGCACAGTATGATTCAAAATAAATCCTTCACACTCATCAACCCTAGACTCAATGCAAAAGTAACCGATGGTCATGTTACTAAGAATAAGAATACTCAACAAAATATGAAACGCCTGATTCTTTGCATTAAGCCTCCTGTTCTGAAGCTGTTAGCTGCCAGGCAGACATTGTATGCAGCCCACTGTGCTGTAAATATTGCATATACACTAATTTCACTGTTTGGTTGCACAGTAAATGACCAAAGGAGATAAAAGGCATTGTTTATTTTTTGTGTCTAGTCTAGTTTTTCTCAGCGGGGACCACGGGGAGAATAAATAGTCGTACTAGGAATACACCGTGAGAAATAAATGCAGCAACAACAACAATACCAAACAAACCAGAAACAGGCAGGGGGCGAACTTACGCAAGCGTGGACCTGTTGCCTGTTGCCTCTAGTGTGAATTGCTTCATCGCAGAGTCTCAGTCAAGAGAGGGTCTGGTGAGCGGACTAATCTCACTGTTGCTGGAGAATTCCCATGCAAACGGCTGGCAGGTAATTCCCATAGTATCCTCACTGATGTTGTTTTTTTTTGTTTAGAGTGCAAATTTCTTATTCAATTTATACTTCACTGAATCCCAGAGGTGCCTCTGTGATATATGTCCATTTGTCTGTCTGGACCTGGTCTGTAGCCCCAGTCACAATTGACACTCTAAACTGAGTAGGACCCAGACTCAATCGGACAGTTGATGGATAGACACTTCTAGGGAAGAGTGCTTCTCTATCAAACACTCTATCAGCCCACAGGTTTGTAGGGACCCAATAATTGGCTAAAGGAGAGCGAGCCGGTTCTCTGGGGGTACTGGGAAGGGGGGCTTTGCAGAAGACGAATGTTGCTAGTGGACCCCCCTTCTACCTCAGGGACCTGTTATGCCAGAGACGGTGCAGCCTTCCTCTGTGTGGATAGATCTCTGTGTCACATGGTTCTTGCCTTTGAAGTTGACTAGCATTAGCCAACATTTGTGCCGGTTCTCTGGCACAGACGGGAGCAGTCTTGAGGGTTCACTAGCAGGTAGACTGTGTAGAATCTAGTCTAAATGTGCTATCTGATCCCGCAGCCAGGGAGCTACTGTTGTCGCTAGTACAGAGCCTTTTGAAGGATAGCGGAAACCCGGGCCGTACGCTGGCAGTCACATGGTCCGTGGTGCAGGAACCGCGGGTGCCTGAGAGCTGAACATGTTGTTCAAAAAGACTGCAGCCCAAGCTGTGCCCCAACACATCTTTAAATCTATAATGACCTCCGAGTGAAACACTAAACCAGTAGTACACACTCTGTAGGGAGGGAAAATAATCCCTTGTTTAAAGGACCCGCTCGGAGTCCGAGTCACTGGGCCCGGATTCTTTGGTTTGTCTCAGTGCACACGTCGTCTGTATGGTTTCCTACAGCGGGTTCTACATCTCCTAAACTAAATCCTGGTCACTTGATCTTAACACTCATTAGTACCAGCAATACCCAGAGTGTGTTGGGATAAATCTGCTGAAGTTAAGGATCAAACTGTTCAAGTTCAAACATCCTTTAACGCCAACGGCTCTTTCCATCTCTCACTTCATCTGGGACAACTAAAGACCATACCTGGCATCTCCATAATAATCCATAATGGCTTGTGTCACTTCTCGCACAAAGAGCTAAATATCTCATTATGGGAGGAAGGTAAAAGGCAAGTGATGTGTGATGGTCCTGAGTATGTTTAAAGGCATTGATCAAACCTCTGTGGCTCCGTGATGGATTGCCCTGCCGCCGTTGCGACCAAAGGAATGACTTGTTTAGCACAAAATAGCAGCAGAACAACTACAGTGATTACCTCCCTATTTCTGCGGCAGTGTATTATATCACACATACTATATCAACTTTATTTAGCGGAAGCATCCAAAGCAGCCTCGTAAAGAATATCATGGCCACTAGCCTAGCTTTCATATATTACCTACAGTATGTATACAAATATGTAGATATGTAGACATGTATGATTTATTTCAAATTGTATTAATTTTATATGTATATACTGTAACTGTACTCTTAACATTTACAACACTGAAGTGCTTCTGCTGCGACTGGACAGCAGCCTGACTTTTATAGGCTTGATCTTTTATGTGCTTCCTTTCACGCAACCTTTTCCCCAATTTGTCAAGCTGCTATTTACAAAAGGTAGCATGCTTCACATCCCGAGCAAACATCCTCTGTAAGCACCGAAAAAATGCTGAATATTCTGTCCTCAGATGAAGAGCGTGCCATTAAAGGGAACGCTTTCAAGTAGTTAGAATTATAACATCTCCTTGACTCAAAGCGCTGCCGTATTAACGTAGACAGCTAACTTGTTCCGGTACTGGGTGTATTTCTCCTAAATTTCTTTCACTACCTCTTTTCTTGTCCTGGTGTAATTCTGTCACAAATCAAAAACAGCGCTAGCCTTGTCCCTATTTCTCATATTCTGCATTTGATGTGTTTTGCCGATTTAAGTCCATCAGCTATAGTTTTGGTTAAGCTCACCTATTGAGTAATGTTTGTGTGCATTCCCGTTCTCACTTGGAAGTCACTGTGTCTGAATAACAAAGCCGAAGTGTTACCTTAATGTCTTCAGTGGCTACCTTCTTTTTTTGTCTCTTCAATAGAGTTAATCCACTCCTCACCCTGATGTAGCAT
Source organism: Melanogrammus aeglefinus (assembly GCA_900291075.1). Classification (NCBI taxonomy): domain Eukaryota; kingdom Metazoa; phylum Chordata; class Actinopteri; order Gadiformes; family Gadidae; genus Melanogrammus; species Melanogrammus aeglefinus. The sequence goes on from OLKM01002198.1 coordinate 55,959, forward strand.
ACAACTGGAAGGGTCTCTCTCTCTCTCTCTCGCTCTCTCTCTCTCTCTCTCTCTCTCTCTCTCTCTCTCTCTCTCTCTCTCTCTCTCTCTCTCTCTCTCTCTCTCTCTCTCTCCCTCTCTCTCTCTCTCTCTCTCTCTCTCTCTCTCTCTCTCTCTCTCTCTCTCTCTCTCTCTCTCTCTCTCTCTCTCTCTCTCCCTCTCTCTCTCCCCTCCCCATCTGGACACAACTGTAGCCTACCAAAGTGGCCTACTTAATATTTTTTGGGTGCTTTTCCGTTTTTTGCAATTCCCCAAGCACAGAGCTTCAAGGAATATTTTTTCATTTCGTTTGGGCTGGCTATCTACATATTCACCGCATGGCTTATCAAACGTAATGCATAATTGCCTTCCTGTCAGGACTTGCCTTGCTAATCCATGTATGTGAAATAAGCCTTGTACACATCATGTTTCGTCTCTCACTCCCTTGATAACAACAGAACAGTAAAGTATCTAAGGTAGAGCATTAACCCAAGTGGGTGGTTAGTGAGGTCCCCCCTTCAATGTAAATGTCTTTGAGCATCTAGAAAAGCACTATATAAAATAAATCCATTATTATTATTATTATTATTATTATTATTAACAAGTTCTGTGCTTATATGTGATTGGCCAGAGTCAGTATGCATGTACCTTGTCTACTAAGCTGCTCATGGCACTGGCTGGTGTCCTGCAGATTCACGTGCGTGCACATGTGTGTGTATATGTGTGTGTGTGCGCGTGTGTGCACATATGTGTGCTGCTGTGGGATCAATTACCGCCTACAGAGGCAGCGGCGGCATGCCTGCAGGTTGTTTGTGCTTGTTTGTGTTAGCGGTGATGGTGTTGACAAGGACACACTCGCATATATGGATTTGGACATGTGTATGTGCACATTTGACAATCATCTTAATGTGCAGAGAACAATGGAAGCCTTCGGCTTCCAACATCCCTTTCCTCCCACTTTCTCTCTTGCTCTAACTCTCTTAATCTCAGTCTCTCGCTCTTTGGCGCTCTATCATTGTCTGTTTCTCTTTGGGTTCTTTCTTAATCTCTCTCTCTCTCTCACTTGTGGTCTTCCTCCTTCACTTCATCTCTTTCCAAGACTCTCCCTTCCACTCCATTGCCTGTCCGCCCTTGTGTACGTGTGTGTGCCGATTAGTTTGTGTGTTTGTGTGTGTGTGTGTGTGTGTGTGTGTGTGTGTGTGTGTGTGTGTGTGTGTGTGTGTGTGTGTGTGTGTGTGTGTGTGTGTGTGTGTGTGTGTGTGTGCGGGGGGAGGGGGGGGGACGACATGTCTGAATGCACATGAGTATGCAAGCCGTCAATTCTTCCTTCCTTTTCCCCCTGGAAGCGCAACTTTTGGGTTGGTACTACTAGCGTCTGTGAAACAGAGGCTAGCTTTCTTTAACAATTTTCTTCTCTCATCTCTC